>MJUU01055783.1:881-23732 GCA_002080025.1 Modiolus philippinarum
TAATTTTTTGTCTCAGCGTTGCAAAATATCCCCGTCGTGGACCTCAAAATTTAACATAGCGAAGCCTATGTACCTATTTTGTCGTTCATAGAGATCGACAAGTGTTGTTATCTACATATATAATAATTTTTTGTCTCAGCGTTCCAAAATATCCCCGTCGTGGACCTCAAAATTTAACATAGCGAAGCCTATGTACCTATTTTGTCGTTCATAGAGATCGACAAGTGTTGGTGGAAAAAATATTTTTTCTAATTAATGTGCAGTTTTCTTCAAATTATCGTGCTTCAATTTAGCATTTTTATGGAGTGATGCAATTTATATGTAAAGAAAATGTTGACAAATTAAACACGATTTCCATTTCGTCAAAATCCACTCATCACAATACTATGTCACGTGGTCAGCATTTCATAACACCTTGGCTTGACCTACATTCCAAGGGGTGGAAATAAAGTACACTTTAGAAAATAAGGATTGTAAATCAGGTATAGAATGCATAGTTTCTTTGTGCATGTGAATACATTTTTGCACTAACAATACTAACTGACTGTAGCATTTTACTGTCCCAGAAAAATGTGAATGAACGGTTTGGAGAACTGAAGAAATAGCTTCGAAACGTGGAAAGCGCGATCCAAGTCCATTCGCTATTTGCATGATTTGTCATTTTTCTA
This sequence comes from Modiolus philippinarum, assembly GCA_002080025.1. Classification (NCBI taxonomy): domain Eukaryota; kingdom Metazoa; phylum Mollusca; class Bivalvia; order Mytilida; family Modiolidae; genus Modiolus; species Modiolus philippinarum. The sequence goes on from MJUU01055783.1 coordinate 1,550, forward strand.
TATTTTCTGGTGATTATTTCCAACATAACAATAATAATACCAACTTCAGTACTGTGTTGCACAATATCATATGTTGCACATGACTCACGAACTGTTAACAGGCGCCGATCCAGGCAATTTGAAAAGGGGGGGGGGGTTCCAAATAGAATTTATACATCGCCGAGGTGCGAAAATTTTTTTGGTTTTTCTTAGTAAAACACTAGCAAATTTATTAAAGAATAAATGATTGCCCAGAAAAAGGGAGGTTCCAACCCCCAGGACCCTCCCGGAACCCCCCCTCCCTTTTGGATCCACCAATGGTTAAAGTTTCCAGACTCAGGTGAAAATTCCAGTCCCCTCCCTAATATGTCATGTGATCAGCTATAGAAGTTGTTACCACGAGTTGTTAGTCTGTGATGATAAACACTTACCTGAAATTGAAAGCTCGATGTTGCCCGTATTTATCTACATATATATTAATTTTTTGTCTCAGCGTTGCAAAATATCCCCGTCGTGGACCTCAAAATTTAACAAAGCGAAGCCTATGTACCTATTTTGTCGTTCATAGAGATCGACAAGTGTTGTTATCTACATATATAATAATTTTTTGTCTCAGTGTTGCAAAATATCCCCGTCGTGGACCTCAAAATTTAACATAGCAAAGCCTATGTACCTATTTTGTCGTTCATAGAGATCGACAAGTGTTGTTGGAAAAAATATTTTTTCCTATTAATGTGCAGTTTTCTTCAAATTATCGTAATTCAATTTAGCATTTTTATGGAGTGATGCAATTTTTATGTAAAGAAAATGTCGACAAATTAAACACGATTTCCATTTCGTCAAAATCCACTCATCACAATACTATGTCACGTGGTCAGCATTTCATAACACCTTTGGCTTGACCTACATTCAAAGGCTTGGAAAGAAAATACACGTTAGAAAATAAGGATTGTAAATCAGGTATAGAATGCATAGTTTCTTTGTGAATGTGAATGCATTTTTGCACTAACAATACTAACTGACTGTAGCATTTTACTGTCCCAGAAAAATGCGAATGAACGGTTTGGAGAACTGAAAAAATAGCTTCGAAACATGGAAAGCGCTATCCAAGTCCATTCGCTATTTGCATGATTTGTCATTTTCCTATATTTTCTGTTGATTATTTCCAGCATAACAATAATAATACCAACTTCAGTACTGTGTTTCACAATATCATATGTTGCACATGACTCACGAACTGTTAACAAGTGCCGATCCAGGCAATTTGAAAGGGGGGGTTCCAAATAGAATTTAAACATCGCCGAGGGGAGCGAGGTGCGAAAATTTTTTGGTTTTTCTTAGTAAAACACTAGCATATTTATTAAAGAATAAATGATTGCCCAGAAAAAAGGGGGGTTCCAACCCCCTGGACCCCCTCCCGAAACCCCCTTTTGGATCCACCAATGGTTAAAGTTTCCAGACTCAGGTGAAAATTCCATTCCCCTCCTTAATATGTCATGTGATCAGCTATAGAAGTTGTTACCACGAGTTGTTAGTCTGAGATGATAAAAACTTACCTGAAATTGAAAGCTCGATGTTGCCCGTATGTGACAGGGTGCATTAATCAGTTTGCCCTTAAGTGGGGACAGTCATGCTATGCACTCTTGGCGCAGCGGTTTATTTGATAGTTTTTTCATTAGCAATGCTACATTGTGTCTATGATATCAACTTCTGGTTTGGCTTGACTTAGCCATTTTTACCTTTATCATGTTTATTGAACATAGTGAAAATTTTCTGGGCCGATTTATTCCAAATTTAGAATTTGACTTTATATATAGGGGAATGTGTTGTCTGCCATTTTGGTCACCTTATGATATTAACTTCCTGTTTGGCGGGACTGAGGCATTTTTCCCTTTTTAATGTGTAAAATAATAGGAGTGGGGCCGTATACTTAGCACGACAACTCCTGCAACCTCGATGTTTTGATCCATTATTATGAATTTCACAAATTATTCTTCTGAACTTTAATTTTAGGAAGATAGATTAGCCATTATTGACATTGCATAGTGTAATGCATGTACACACAATGAAATTTGCCTCAACTTAAAGATGTCTTTCTTGATAAATGTTAAAGATGGCATACATGTATCCTATACTTTTGTACTAATGCACATTCATATATGTTCATGTACACAATGTATATCTGTTTTTCCAATAGGTTCAATATCATAATTTTACATAAAAACACTCAGGTCTGACATAGTTCACACAGTAAAGTAAACAAGAGCAGATTTTTGTGTAAACACCAGCAAACTTCCTGCTGTTAATTACAAAGAAATATACTGGCAAGTCATAAATATCAGTGTAAACACCAACATTCCACCTGCAACTGTAAGTGTTTTCATTCATGTCAGACCAGGGTGTTTTGTAACTGAAACACTCTGTATGTGTGTACTGTATAAAAAGCACTACATTCTGAATCCCCTGTGTAGATGGAGGCACGAAAATTTTTGGAGTATTAAGGGATTTTTTACACATCTCTCAGGGCCGAATATTGGCCCTTTCCCAATGGCAATTTTTTACTTTTTTCCCAATTTGTAGTAAATAAATTCCCAATTTTCAAATAGTAAACGGTACCACTCTTTCTGTACTGTACTAGGCCTACTAAATTTGGTTATTAGGATGAGGATATCAAATTATTTCTGTATCATGTTATCGTCATATTAACAAAACCAATCGTCAAAACCATCCTGGTTTTAAACCTCCTGACAAGTACCCACACTTTATTTACAGAAAACATTTCAAGGATGCATGAAATTGGAATACCGCTTGTGTTTTGTGTAAATATTCACGACAGAATGGTCAAAATCAAGTGAAAGCAGTCCTAAGGCAGACAAATCGAAAAGTCCAGCGTTATTGCAGGACATTCGGTCAGGCAAATAAGGAAAAGCTGCCAGAACGGAAGATAAATTTACAGGACCACAGTTTCATCTCATATAGGAAATGTCAATTTTTTACGTGACATTCTGTCCTGTTCACTGATAATTTTTGCCAGACCGACTCAAGTTTTGCCTGATTTGTCCTTCGGTCAGGCAGTTTTCGATATGTCTGTACAGCTCTATGGTTTGTCAACAAAATTGCAAATGGCAAACTTTCAGGTTATATAAATTCGGAACAAGATAGGAGAAAAAATTTTCCGGATTTTGTATCCTATTACTTCTGCAGGCACCTTAAAATTTTCAATGCACATTTTCTCATTAAAGAATTGTGCAACTGAAGGTAACAACTTTAACATGGATTCATGTTTTTTCTAACTGCCTGTCAGGTTTTCATCATGTTTCTGGTGTTATCATAAGCTTTTTGATATAGTTCTAATATATAAAAATATGAAATTCAAATAAATGATTTTATCTAAATTAACATCAATTTTAAAGATTCATATTACAATTTCCCAAAATTGAACTATTGTCGATAAAAAATTCCCAAATTGGATGAATGCTATTTCAAAAAAAAATGCTATGTCAAAAAATACCGTGAAAAATCCCTGAACTGTATTTATCAGTATAACATCAAGATATTTATTCAAAAATATGCGATTGTCGAAAAAAGGGGCGGTTCCAACCCCAGAATCCCCCTCCCTTTTTGGATCTCCAATGGGTTATTGAAAACTATTTTGGGGGAATTAGATACAGGTCTCAATTCTGAAACTTCATACCCTCATAGACTAAATTTGCAATTCCATTGCAGACTTTTGATGAAACTTTGCAATCCCAATTAATGTAGCTTAACATGCCAAAAGAATGCACCCTTTCATGAATTTCATGAAAAAAAAATTAGCATGAATAGATCATGTTCCCAGAGAAGCTTTGTTTATTTGGAAGTCCGAAGTAACCCTAGCATCAAAATAAATACACACCAAAGACCGAGATGTATTGTTGAATAATTCATATTACATGAATATTTATGAGATCTGCACAGAGAAAGTGCTCACAAAACTGAGTGTGTTAAATTTATTTCTTAATCTTAGTAAGAAAATTAATTCTGAGTGTGTAAGAATAATTTCTCAGTGCATATTTTTATTTCTTGGTGCATTTTAACAATCTCCGTGCATTTTAAAAACTGTCAGTGTGTAATTAAAAAATCTTGATGTGTAATTTTGCACAAATGTCTTCCTCAGTAGTTGTGAAGAGAATGGCGTGCCATAGTTCGAGCCTAATAAAAAAATCGGACAGAATTTTTTATTAGTTCGCCTCTACGAAGTTTAGGGGGACTATTGGAGTACCCCCGGCGACCGCATCCGCCTCCACATTTGGGTATATATCTTAGTAACTATGCAGTGTAGAGTCTTCAAACTTAACATGCAGGTGCATCTTGGGTTAACTCACAGCCTCCAAGAAAATTAGGTCTCTCTGACCTATATTTTCTGCTGGAGTGGCTTGCATTCAAATTTACATTTTAGTATATATCTCAGTTACTATACATAGTACAATAATCTAAATGTGCATACACATACTGTGCATACATGTGTATGCATCTCTGAATGTACATGTAGGTCAGCATCCAGGCAAAATTAGGTCACTTTGACCTATAATTTCGGCTTGAGTGACTTACATTTAAGTTTACATCCGATTTCAGATCTCACTCACTGTACATGGTAGGATCATCTAACCTTTCAGGTGCATGCATCGCTGATGATAGGTCAGCATCCAGGCAAAATTAGGTCACTTTGACCAATATTTTCCGCTTGAGTGACTTACATTCAAGTTTACATCGGGGTTCAGATCTCAGTCACTGTACATGGTAGGATCATCTAACCTTGCATGTGCATGCATCTCTGATGGTAGGTCAGCATCCAGGCAAAATTAGGTCACTTTGACCTATAATTTCGGCTTGAGTGACTTACATTTAAGTTTACATCAGATTTCAGATCTCACTCACTGTACATGGTTGGATCATCTAACCTTTCAGGTGCATACATCGCTGATGATAGGTCAGCATCCAGGCAAAATAAGGTCACTTTGACCAATATTTTCCGCTTGAGTGACTTACATTCAAGTTTACATCGGGGTTCAGATCTCAGTCATTGTACATGAAAGGATCATCTGCATGTGCATGCATCTCTGATGGTAGGTCAGCATCCAGGCAAAATTAGGTCACTTTGACCTATATTTTTTGCTTGAGTGACTTACATTCAAGTTTATGCTGAGTTAAGACCTCAGTCACTGTACATGGTATGATCATCTAACCTTGCACGTGCATGGTACCTACAGGTACCATCTCTGATGGTACCTGTAGATCAGCATCCAGGCAAAATTAGGTCACTTTGACCTATAATTTCGGCTTGAGTGACTTACATTTAAGTTTACATCCGAGTTCAGGTGTCAGTCACTGTACATGGTAGGATCATCTAACCTTTCATGTGCATGCATCTTTGATGATAGGTCAGCATCCAGGCAAAATTAGGTCATTTCGACCGATATTTTCCGCTTGAGTGACTTGAATCATTCAAGTTTACATCCGGGTTCAGATCTCAGTCACTGTACATGACAGGATCATCTGCATGTGCATGCATCTCTGATGGTACAAAGTAGGTCAGCATCCAGGCAAAATTAGGTCACTTTGACCTACATTTTCCGCTTGAGTGACTTACATTCAAGTTTATGCCGAGTTAAGACCTCAGTCACTGTACATGGTAGGGTCATCTAACCTTGCAAGTGCATGCATCTCTGATGGTAGGTCAGCATCCAGGCAAAATTAGGTCACTTTGACCTATATTTTTTGCTTGACCGACTTACATTCAAGTTAACTTCCAAGTTCAAATCTCATTCACTGTACATGGTAGGATCAACTAACCGTGCACGTGCATGCATCTCTGATGGTAGGTCAGCATTCAGGCAAAATTGGGTCACTTTGACCTACATTTGCCACTTGACTGACTTACATCCGAGTTCCTGTCAGGGATCAGATCTCAGGTACTGTACATGGTAGGATCATCCTGCATGTGCATGCATCTGTGATGGTAGCTCGGCATTCAGACAAAATTAGGTCACTAAAACCTACATTTTACGCATGAATGACTTACATTTATGTGTACATCGGAGTTCATAGCTCAGTAACTGTACGTTGTTGGTTCAGGTAACCTTGCATATGCATGCAATTTTGATAGTATGTCAGCATACAGGCAAAATTTGGTCGCTGTGACAGTGTGCCATAACGAGGGTAACTTTGTAATCATTGATTACCTATGTTTTTAAGATATTTATTACAATTTATGTAGGTCATAAATCATATATTCCAAAAATAAAATAAAAATGATATGTTACTGATTATCTCTTCCTGATATCTGGCTTTGAAAATCAGGTCAAATTCAGGATTTATCAGTGATATTTACATCAGTGATATTTACAAAGAATATATATATATAGGGAACTGTTAGAACATGCTTACTGTTTGGCTATCTTGACAGATTTTTACTATTATTTGATATTTTAGAGACATACACTTCAGTCACATGTATCTGTTGAGCTTATATTAAATCTATATTGTGCTGTTAAATTAAGAGAGATATTTTATATAGTTTAACATGTTTAAGAAATACACAACATTTACTGCAAAAGGGAGATTATTCGTGGGAAAGTGTTTGTCAATTTATTATGACGTCTCAATGAAAAGGCTGAAATAAAACATTCCAGCTTAAAAATCTAGTCAATTCCGCATCCGACTTGATATTCAGTATGTGCCAATCTAATGCACTGTGTCAATCCACCTTAACTACCAGACCAGATAAGACCACTGATTGAAATCAAATAAAGTAAAATGTTTTAAGTTTATTATACATTGTACATGTAACTCCTATCTCCAATAGGCCATAATTGAAATATCCTAAATTCTCATCAGAACCCGCCCAAATTTTTTCCACTGCCTGAAAAAAAAATTTATTCTCAATTTTGGCAAATTTGGATAAATTTCTTTTAATATAATCAAGAATATGGCAGCATTTCCCCACAAAATTAATAAAAAATGTAAGATACAATTCGCTCGCCCACTCCAAATTTTTAATGGATGAGAATTTAGGAATTATTCTATAATGTCCTCAGAGACTGTATTTTATAGACCCCTTCAGTGGAAAAGTTCAAATGTACCTATTGTATACAAAAATATGAAAAAACACACCCCGTTTGTCAGAACCTCCCCATCACCCAATATACATGTAGTACTAGTACATGTAGTACACATTTTTTGTGTTTTGAATAGATCTCGATGGGGTAGCTGCTAGCAGTGCATGGTTGGCATCTTACATAAAGTAAACGAGAAACAGAGTTCCCACAAAAAAGTGCATGTAAAATCGGGAAAAGAATGTTTTGCACAAAGCGGGAAACACTGGAAAAAATTCCTGTGAACCACGAAAGGGGAGATTGTTCTGGCTAATCAAGAGTCTTTGTAAATACTGATATGCACTTTTAAAGATTTTTCCATGTCTTATTTCCTACGTATAATTATTTTTTAAAGCCAATTGCAATCCAGCTTCCTACATATTACCCACTGTATAGTTACTATCATAAAAGAGGGCGATTGGACCTTTTCGGGAGTTTTTATACACCTGTCAAAAGACGGACGTATTATGGTATACCCTCCCTCTGTCTGTCCATTAACTTTTTTGTTTCCAGAGAGTTTTTCTGTAACCGCTTGACATATTGATTTCATATTTGTATATGAGTATATCTAGCTGAGAAACAGATAAAGTTTGCATTTGGTTCCAGTCGTTTGATTTTGTACAAAGTTATGGCCTTTGGACTTAGTGAAATTTACTTTGAGAAATATAGGTTTCCAGAGTTTTTTCCTGTAACTGCATGACATATTGATTTCATATTTAGTATATGAGTATATCTAGGTGAGATACAGTTAAAGTTCGAATTTTTCTGATCCGTTATTTTGTACAGAGTTATGGCCCTAAGACTTAGTGAAATTTTGAGAAATATAGGTTTCCGAAGTGCACTTGACATATTGATTTCATATTTGAAATATGAGTATATCTAGGTGAAATACAGATCAAGTATAAATTTGGTTTTGGTCGGTTGATTCTGTACAGAGTTATAACCCTTTGACTTATTGAAATTTTTAAAATATACATGATATAAGTTTCCAGAGTTTTTTTACTTTAACCACTTGACATATTAATTTCATATTTGGTATGTAAGTACAATGTATATTAGGTGAGATACAGATCAAGTATGATTTTTGGTTCCGCTGGGTTGATTTCTTATGGCCCTTGGACTTTGTGAAATTTAATTTGATTTTTGTTAATTGTTATACCTTGGTAAGGCACATATTCTGTTAGTTTTTTTTTAATCTTAATTTTGTTGTGGTCCAACAATGCCATAAAGTTTGACTTTACAGTGGACGGGCGTAACGTGCGCTGTTGGCGCAGCAGTTTATTAAGCTTGGAAATTCTCCATTTGTATAATTTAAGCCCAGGATGTTTCGAAATAAATGCAGGTGATCGGAATTTCATTTGTATTTAATTAAGTACCTTTGCAGTTTAGGATTTTATATGTAAAAATAAAGTTGTGATGCAAGGATGATCCCACCTGATCTCCATAAAAAAAAAATCATATTTTCTTCCATTATACATTGTACATGACAATTTGTCAGCTTCTAGAAATAATTTTTATGTTACAATATGTCAATATTTGCATTTGTCAATATTTGCTCTGTGCATTAGCAGATTCTGACATGTTGCATTTCTTGAAAAGTGGAAATTCCTAGCAATGGCTAATCCTGAGTCTAATTAGCATCATTGATTCCATAGTTTATTTCTCAGTGCTTGGACCCCTCCCCTTTTTGTCATGCCTGTGGCAAAAAGTTGCGAAAGGGAGACTAAGGTATAGTGTTTCTTGGGGCGTCGGCGGCATCAACAATTGCAAATTATTGTGAATTAACAAGCTAATGTTAGTTGTAAGTCCATAGTATTTGATGTGCAGTTGCATAAGTATGGGTAGGACTCAAATCCCTACTTAGGTTGTGGCCCTGGCCCCTTAGTCACGCATGAGTGATCACTAAGTTTTTTCGTAAGCAGTTTGTACAGCCTCTACCACTAGTCCTAGCCACTTAACATTTGACATGCAGTTGCATCTTGCGGAGTATGTACCGATTTCATGTCCAGATGTTGGCCCTGGTCCCTTAGTCACACATGAAAGATCACCTTAAGTTTTAGCTAGCAGTTAGCCTGTACCAGTAGTCCTGGCTACTTGATATCATATTTGACATGCAGTTTGGTTTGGAGGAGTACAAACAGATTCCACGCTCAGATGATGGCCCTGGCCCCTTTGTAAAAATGAATGAGTGATCTCATCATATTTATTTCTATAGCTGCTGCAGCAGATCAATGAGCATTAATTTAGGCAATGCAAGGGGCTGGCGAAAGACATATCCTGTGTCCACAGTTTATTGTGTAAATTGTCAATTTTGTGCCCACACTTGCGCCTTGAATGTATCTTATAGGGGAAAAAGAAGGTTTGTCTTAAAGAAAACCATGCCACTTAAAAACGCATGGGGAACAAACCAACCTTCTTTTAAGTTATTGAATGACAGACATACAATGTACATGTGTTTACTCATTTCACATGTTTCAATCTAACACTTATTAATATAATTCTCTATTCCTTAGTACTTTGCCCCTTTTTTCACCACCTTATTCCACACCACATATATAATTAGTTATAGACCTTGGATATTCACAAGGTTCCTGATAAAGTTGACCACATTTCATGCAGGAGTGACTCGCTTTAAAGTTTGTTTTTGGTTTACAATACTTATTTGCATCTTCAGGGATCATGCGATAGTGTCATCTTATTCTTAAGTAGTGCAAAGGCAGATAACTTCACACAATGACTTCTGACTCCTGTTGGACCAGTATTGGTTGGTCAATATCCATGCAAAATTAGGTCACAGTGGCCTATATTTTCCACTTAATCTCCTTGACATATACCCCATTTCCTTTCTTTTTCATATACATTCAAGTTTATGTCCAACTTCAGATCTCAGTTACTATAGATTCACTATACATGTTCTAGTATTATATGCCTTGCACAAATTACCATCTTTGGTGGTACTGCTTCATGCAGGTCAGAATTCAGGCAAAATGAGAGTACTTTGACCCATTTTTCCTCTTGATCGTTGATCGACTTGCATGTCATATTGTACATTCAAATTTTGGTCCAACTACAATAGAATCATTGCATCATTGGTTCATTCAAAATATGCAAAAACCAGGAAAACTTTGTTAACCTTGAGATGTTTTATCTAAACACAAATTAAGCAATTTGATTTGCTCGACATCTGTTAATAATTTATCAAATATTACTTCATATTTTGTTACTTACATATATTGATATCTCCAAATTTCATTCTCAGTGTTTGCTCTTAAGTGTACATAGCATGGTAATTTTACAATATTGTTGCTGTGAGCTCGAGGATGTTCTACTAAGGACATAATAAAGTCATAAATCTTCTTAAACAGCCTTCATTCATTTATCAAACCTTTCAACACTCATTGAGTTACCATTTATAATTAAATGCGCATTCCTAATTACTTTTTCAAACTATTTAATCTATCAGATTCGTGAAAACAATTCATATGCACTGCCTACTGACGAGTCCCATTGCATATGAGTATTTTTAATTTTCATAAAGGGGACGAAACTCACAAGGCCAAACAGACGCAAAAAGGGTAATTCATTAACAAAAATTAATTTATATTTTCAATTAATATTAATGTATATGATGCAGTTTTTTTGTCAATTGCAGATTCAGTCAATATGTTCATGTAAGACACAACGGATATACAAAATTTATACATGCAAATTTAAAAGTACAAGATTATGTATATAATAACATTTAAAGTGACTACTACACTGCATTATATTGTTATTCAGAGTTTGGCATCCCATTTGTAAGCACTCTAAAGTCAACATGGCCTTGGGAGTCTAGGCATAGATCCAACACCAATGAACCTAAATTAGCAATCAAACCCAATCTTTTGTCTCGCCTACGACGAAAGGGGTGAAAAGCGAGACATAAGCGTAAAAAGTATGACGGCGAAGGCGTAAGCTTTCATGTTAAGTTTTTGTGATTAGGTCATTATCTCAGTAACTGTAAGTGGCAAGTCAATGATATTTAGTAAATTGGTTGGTCTCGAGTAGAACTTTGTCTTATATGGAACATCTTTTACCTCATTTCCACAGTCCAGTATAAATCATGTTTGGTTTTTCAGTATCTTTGGCATTTTGGTTTAGGGCGAGACCTTACAGTCGGCTAAGTTGTGTTTGTCAGTTAGTGTTATTTCACAGTTTGGAGAATTGAACATGTTGAGTTTTCTGATTGGGTCAGTTTGAGTTTTCACATCAATTTTGTGACCAGAAAGGGACAGGCGAAACCAATTTGGGTCCACACTTGTTTTATACGTAAAAAATCAATACACTAATACATTGAGAGGGAATCACTAATAATTGAACACTGTTGAGCTAAGATATTTTTTTATATTTAATCGATTTGTAGCGCTTTAGGTTAATTTGTTTCGTCAATTAAAGTTAAGTTGAAGAATTTTCATAAAGGAACAGTTATAAATGCACTTCAATTTCATAAATAGTTTGTTTTTTTATGTGGTATATATTTATTTCAATAGGTTAAGAAATCCAGTATTCCTTCTTACTGGTATCCGTGACGATTGTTTCTGCCTTCAATTACACGAGAGTTCCTTTCTCGAAAGTTCCGTATTATGGGTCACTGATGAAATAAGGAAAATAAATTGAGAATGTAATTTCTCTAGTGAAATCTAATGAAATTCCTTTATCAAATTATCTCCATTGTGTAATTTCTGTGTTCTTTTAAAAACAGCACCAGATTTACAGCTTTTGATTTTCAGTATAACAAGGATATGGAGTAAATGCACACGAGACAAAGTCTCTACAAACACATGATTAAAACAAGGAATGGAACAACTCCTTGTTGTTCTTCTTGAAGTCAACAATAGGCCTTCAAAATGATATTTTCTAATACCTCATATTAAGTTGAAGTCGAACTTTTTAAATAAAAATTTGAAAACGAATAAGGAACAAAGATTTTTAAAAAATGGAACTTTCTATAAATCTAATAATTTATTACGTTAACTTGCTAAATGAATGAAAATGAATGAAACTAAATTAAAAAAATTATGGGCAAATATGGCGGAATAATACCATAGAGACATCATAATCTTCGGATGCAAATACTGTATATCAAATTACATTTTAATTTGCCAAAAGAAAGAAATATCACAGATTACAAAAGTCTACAGATGGTCATTTCGATAACCAATTTCTCCGCACTCTAAATAAAAATAGAATTACACGGAAGACCAAGAACCAAAATATAAAAAAGAACCGATAAAAAAATCAAGAAAAAAAAAAACAAAAACAAAAACTCAAAAATAAGCTTATTACTAAAGCTAGAAAATAATTCAACACCTCAAAAATTTTATTTCGAAAAAACGAAAGAATTTGAAAAAGTTGCACTTACACAAAAGTACCTACTTTTACGGTATCAATTTTAAATTACAAGTCCCTCTTCATGTTATTAATTCATTGATAAAGTTTAAATTATAGTCAATATTTGAAATATGAACTTTTTTTTAAATTGGTAAAAAAAACAAAAAGGAAATGTTTATTTCTCTTTTTTTATTGATTTTCAAGCCAATATCCTATTTTTTTTTCTTTCTGTAGAAATTTTAGGACGGGAGAGAGCATTGGTTTTAACAAACACGATCAAGACATGGACATACAGTGCTGTAGTTGATCATCTAGATGACAAAAGAGCAGACACAGATAAAAGTAAAATTGGAAAAGATTTTTTTGAGAGATGTCTCGACAACTTTACAAATTTAACTGACGATTATTCTTATTGTTTTCCTAGACTCGTTATTAAAAAAAAGTAGCAAAGTTGTAAAAAAATAAAGTCAACGTTGTCAAACAGACCACTACTTGAACTTATCAAGTACATTGATTTGCAATTGTAGATGATAGATCTTTTTTAAAAGTACTGTATTTCATATTAAACGTACTTTAAGCTGCCTCTCGGACAAAAATGTAATCGTTCAATAACCTCAGCGTGTCATGAAACTATTGAAAACTTTTTTCTCTTGCAAGATATTTTGAAATTTAAACATTAAAACATACTTTTAGTTTGAAATTATATATTTTATGATCATTTTATGCAGTTATAGATGAGAAATAAATAAATAAATAAATCATCTTATATTCCAACAAAATTTGGAATTCAATTTTAGTCCCCTACTGGCGAAAGCCGAAGGGGACTTTAGGTTTGCACTCCGTCCATCCGTCCGTCTGTCCGTCTGTCTGTCTGTCCGTCAGTCCCGCATCAGTTTTCCGCATTTTTTTTTCTAAACCAAAGCAGGTATTGATCTAATATTTGGTATGTGAGTCTACCTCAATGAGTTACAGAACAAGATAAATTTGGTTCCAGTCGAGGGGATTAAGATGGCCGCCGAGCTGTTAACACCATAAATTTCAGCTCCTGTGTTTTGCAGTATAATTCATTTAACTGGATGTTAAATATGACCATTTTATGACCATCACTTAGCAAAATGTATGAAGAAGAGGATGATATGGAATTTGAGGGAATTTTTAGAGTTTTGAAAATATTGCTTTAGAATGCTTTATATACTGGATCTTCAATAGATGGATTATTGATTTTCTTGTAGTATAACATACTATTAGTATTGTACAACATAATGCCTGGAGGTAATTCAACTAACAGTCAAAAACCAAAAGAAAAAGTTAAACATGGAAATACTGTTCAGACATTGCTTGCAGCAAAAGTGGATAAACTGGATAAAGAAAGTGATAAACCTAAACTATCTAAAACATTGAAAAGAAATCTTTCTGAGGTGTCAGAGGAGTCCAACACGAGTATAGATCTGACAGAATTAATTAACATTCAAAAGGACTAAGATGAAATTAAACATAACCTTGAGGGGGTGGTAAAGAAGAAAGATTTTGATTGTGTAACAAAAGACCTTGTTAGAGTAAATGATGTGGAAAAAATTGTAAGTGTTAAAGTTAGAAATTTTATGAAAGAATTTGAACAGACATTTGAAAATAAAATGGAAGAAAAAATGAAGAAAGTGACAGATGAAATGCAAGAAAAAATAGACTCTTTAACAATTGAAAATGAAACTCTGAAACAAAGAACTGAGTATTTAAAACTAACCACAGCAGCAAACAAGAAAGAGTTGATGAGAACATAAAATTAACATAAGTAGCAATTTCAATGAACAATATTCCAGAAAAACTAACATTAGAGTTCTCAACTTCCCTCAGAAAGAAAATCAGAACGTACGTGCTGATTTCATTGACACCGTGAAGAAAAACTTAAATGTACAACTAGAGGAAAGGGATGTTGTTGCCATTCATAGACTACCCTCAAATAATACAGGACCTAAACCGTTGATCGTTTAATTATTCAGTGTGGATGTGAAGAGACAGGTAATGACGGAGAAAAAAAATTGCAAAACAACATCAGATTCTATGATGACATCACAAAAAGAAACTTGGAATTAATGTCCAGACTTAGAAATACTGAACGTTTTGCATCGGTATGGTATTACAATTGTAATGTGTATGGGTGTACTGAAGACAATTTAAGATTGAAGTTTAACCTGTATGATGACATTTATCTTAGGTTAAGGCAAAAGAAATAAATGTAAAAAAATTCAATTCTTATAATTTGATTTATCTCCCTTTGGCTGAAAAACTTACTGTGAAATAGCTGTTGACTGGTTGAGACTGTGTGGCATGTCTGGACAGCTTGAATCCTGTGCCATATGTTGCTGCTGTCCAGATGTCCTACACATCTCAACTAGTATAGCCACTATGAAACAATAAATATAAATATATACATATATATATATATAATATATGCTAGATCCTATATTATTGTATAACTTTTTGTGATTGATCTTAATAAAAAATTATATGAAGTAAAATCGAATTTATGCTCCAAAACAGAAAGATATGTATGCTTTAATCATGCGTGGTATCTTGATTTTGTATTTTTGTTTTATTCTTTTATGCTTCTATGACAAAATCTATTCATTCTACTGTTAGGCCTAAATTAAAATATTGTTTGTTTGCCCTCAGCCGACCGACCGTATAAATTCGTTTCGACTGAAACTCTTTTATTTGTCAGCACCAATACAATTTTATTTTATTTTATTTTTGTTCCGCCCGAAAATCCTATTTCTAGAATTACCGATCAAATTTTATTTTTCGGAATTACCGGATTTTATCGTAGCCTTTAAGCAATGAAGCCCTGTTGAGAACAGTGACAACAGAATACAAAATATGTTTCATTAAACGTGGGTTTCTGTTAGTCCTTCGTTGGTTCATTTCATTTATATTCAACATTTCCATTGGATTCTAGTATGCATATTTTCTGATTGACGTGCACAGGACTGACATTTCTTACGAAAAAAAATATCTGTGCTACTGTGGTTAAGATACCGTTCATATTCAATGTTTTCATCAGACTTTTGGATCTTTTTCTGATTGCCGTGTAGTGGTCCATATTGTTTATATTCATTGGATTTTTGCATTTTTTTTTCTGACTGCGGTTCATTTTGTTTTTCCGACTGTCGTACCCACTGCAGTCAGAAATAAGTCAGAAATATGCAATAAGTCCGATGAAAATGAGTACGGCAGTCAGAAAAAATGCAAAGTCCGATGAAAACATTCGCGTTTCGGCCTTCATTTACTTTAGGGGACCCACTACTTTAGGGTGGTAATTTTTTTTGGATTTGCATTTATTACAGAAAACTTTGGTTGGAGTTAGGGTTATGGATTAGGGTTAAGGTTAGGAATAGGGCTATATAGTTAGTGTCCTGTGGTTAGTGTTTATGTTAGGATATGGTTAGCCTTTCCAGGACAGGGTCCCCTAAAGTAAACTTAGGTCAGGGTTTCTACCAATGGGTTTTTGAGAACAAGGGGACTTCAAGTTTCAGTTAAAACAAAACAAGCAAATGTATAGAAAAGTGACTTTTATAGTCCTTATGCTGATTTTTTTTATAGTTGCAGTCCGCAAAATCAACAAATACAAAATGACATGCAGAGCTAGGGCTCTTCAATGTATGCTGGCTCAAAAGAAATATGGAACGATGTGACCAGTGCAGAATTTTGAGACACAGATCAGGAGCCCTGTGTTGATGAGGCACTTGAGCAGGACAATATTACGGTCATGTTTCATGTTCTTTTAATGACACATTCTCAACAGTTCTCAATTTAATTGTCACAATGACAATCAAGTCCATGCCCCTGTAGACCAAAATTCTACAGTGACAGTGCCAACCAAACCGGCCGAACTGAATGCATTTGAAGAAATTCTGAGCGTAATACCACAGCTCAGTACAAAAATGTCAGTAAAATGCCCAGGGTTGGAGATAACGTCAGTAAAATCACCATAACAAAACATTTAAAAAATTATATCTTTTCGTCAACTATGAAAGAGGGTGCAGGTGGACAGTGGAATTGGGAAGCAGTGGTAGGAACGGAGGGAACTTAGAGTAAAGATGAGGGGAGCAGGAGTAAAGGGGTGAAAAAGGGGTGAAAACCTTTAGTACAAAGGTTGGAAGCAGGGATAGATTGGGGTGAATGGAGAGGGAAATTGTATATCCCTGTACACCTCTCAAGCAACCATGCTGTCTATGTCAGGTTTACTCATTGTATGAAACTTAACATAGTTGAGCAGAGAATAGTTACTTTTATGTTTGAAAGCAGTTTCTGATTGAGTCATAGATTGATGGTGAATTTTCTCAATTTTCATGTAAGAAGTATTCGTAAAAAGTATGAAATTGTCTTAGAATTTTCTTAGATTTGTGCTTCAATATATACATGTAAGTCTACTGCAAATTTCACAGACTATTCATTAACATGTAGTACATGTATGCTTAACCAACCATTTTATGAAAAAAGTAGGGGCATACCGTTTTGACCTCAGTCAGACTGTTCAGTTGCGGCTTAATCCACATATTCAACAGCATTTTGTCTCATGTACATTTGCACATTTACTCCATATGCCATTATTTTCCAGTATTCTGTATTGGGAAGGAAGTCTAATATCACCAAATATACACATAAACAATTTACTTTACCAACGTATAATCCAGTTCAACGTGTGAATGTATGTAAAACAAATAATAATGCCCCCAAATACTTTATTCAATATGGAGTAATAAAAAATATAATATTTTGCCTACCTGCCTACAAGTGGCAAATTGTTCACCTACCCAAATAATTTCTTGACCAAATAAAATAAAATAATTTACCTGCCTACCTACCCTATGTCAAAAAGTAGGGTCGGAAAAGGGCAAACTACCAATATTTTAATTTAGGCCTTGTCCAATTTTCTTGTCATACTTGTCTTGTCTGTCTAGTTCTTTCTGTGTTCTAATAGTTGTCCTGTTCGTCATTTTTATATATTGTTGTATTTTAATTATGCAGTTGTTTATTACATGTAACTATTTGTATTTATTTTATATACATATATTTGTGTGATATGATAACAATACCTAAATGAGTTCATTAAAGATATTATCTGTTAATTGTCAAGGTATACGGGATTATACCAAAAGGAAAGATGTATTTAATATGTTAAAAGCAAAACAATACAACATATATTGTCTTCAAGATACTCATTTTACAGATGAAATTGAAAGTAATATAAGGTGAATGTGGGGTTATGGATGTTTTTTTTTCTTCATTTAGTTGGAATTCAAGAGGGGTTGCAGTTCTTATTAACAATAATTTTGAATGTAAAATATTAAAAGAAAAGAACGATAGAGATGGAAATTTTTTGATTTTGGATATTTTAGTTGATAAAATTAAAATGACACTTGTGTCAATTTATGGCCCAAATACAGATGACCCAAAATTTTACGAACATATTATGTCTTTAATTGAAGATTTTGATAATGAATATTATATAATTTGTGGTGATTATAATCTTGTATTAGATCCAACTATTGATTATTGTAATTATATACATGTTAATAATCCAAATGCTAGGGATACTGTTTTGGAAATAATAGAAGAAAAAAATCTAATTGATCCATTTAGAGAACTTCATCCAAATTTACAGAGATATACCTGGAGGAAAAAAACCCTTTTAAACAAGCAAGACTTGATTTCTTTCTTTTTACAGATAACATGTTGAATAATTTAAAAAACTGTTGTATTGAACCCAGTTATAGGTCTGATCATTCAATGATTGTTTTAGATTTAGAATTTAATAATTTTGTAAGAGGTAAAGGGTTGTGGAAATTCAACAATTCCTTACTGTATGATATTAATTATGTAAACACTATTAAAGAAAAAAATCAGTGAAATTAAAAAACAGTAAGGAGTACTTGTCTATAATTTTGATAATATTGAAAATGTAGATAACTCGGACATCCAGTTTACAATAAATAGTCAATTATTTCTCGAAACTTTACTTATGGAATTAAGGGGGAAAATTATTTCATATTCTAGTTTTAAAAAAAGAGAGAGTGAGAAAAAAGAAAAACAGTTGAAAGATAATATTGTACAGTTAGAAAATAATTTTGATGAAAACTCTTTACCTGATTTAGAAATCAAAAGACAAGAATTGGAAAATTTAAGAAAAAATAAAAGGTAAAATAATTAGATCTAGAGCCAAGTGGATAGAAGAGGGTGAAAAACCCACCAACTATTTTTCTGGCTTGGAGTCTAGAAATTTTACCAGCAAAATTATACCTAAAGTAGAAAAAGATGACGGAAATGTTGTTACAAATCAATCAGAAATATTAAAAGAAGTCAAATTATTTTATGAAAATCTATATAGAAAAAGAAATTCCAACTCCGAGAAAAATGTTTTTAACCTTGAGCAAGAATTACAAAATGTTCATTATAATGTTTTAACATATGATGACCAGGTTTCGTTAGAGGGGGAAATTACATTAAAGGAAGCTGGGGAAGCATTGAAAAAGATGAAAAAATAATAAATCACCTGGATCTGATGGTTTTTCTTCTGAATTTTTGAATTTTTTTTTTGAAAAGATTTACAACATTTTGTAGTAAAATCTTTGAATTATGCATTTACTACAAGGGAACTTTCAATAACACAAAACAGGGTATAATAACATGTTTGCCAAAGGGGAATAAACCTCGCCACTTTTTAAAAAAAACTGGCGACCTATATTATTATTGAATACAGTGTACAAAATTGGTTCTGCAGCAATTGCAAATAGATTTAAAAAAGTTTTAGACAAACTTATTGACCTTGATCGAACAGGATTTTATTAGTGGAAGATATATTGGAGAAAATTTAAGACTTATTTATGATATTATGCAATATACAGAGGAACATGAAATTCCAGGTTTTTATTATTAATAGATTTTGAAAAGGCATTTGATTCTATATCATGGGAATTTCTACTCACTGTTCTTGAATTTTTTAATTTTTGCGAAAGTATAATAAATTGGGTCAAAGTATTCTACTGTAATATTAAGTCAGCTGTGATACAGGGGGGAAACATATCAGATTTATTTGATATAGAACGTGGCTGTCGCCAAGGTGATCCGTTGTCACCATATCTCTTTATTTTGTGTGCTGAAATTCTTGCAATTAAAATCCAAGGTATCAAAAAGATTACAGGAATTCTTATTACTCAGATTGAACATAAGCTTTCTCAATTTGCTGACGATACATCTTTATTATTGGATGGAACTGAAAAATCTTTACAAGAAGCACTTTTAGAATTAGATTGGTTTGCTGGAATTTCTTGTTTAAATATTAATTTTTCAAAGAGACAAGTAATTTGGATTGGGAGTACAAAATATAGTGAGGAAATGTTATGTCAAAATCGAAATCTTAATTGGGGGGAAACCACATTTAAGCTTCTGGGTCTAAATTTTGATGTAGATTTGGATAAAATGATTAAACTGAATTATGAAGAAAAAATTGTTCAAATTAAGAATCTTATAAACCAATGGTCAAAAAGAAGCCTTAAAGTTATTGGAAAAATCACAGTTGTGAAGACATTGATATTACCAGTGTTAAATCATTTAATTATATCCTTACCTAATCCAAGTGAAGATATTTTAAAGAAAATTGATAATCTAATTTATACATTTATATGAAGTTCACCTACCCACAGAGTTAAAAAGGATGTTTTACAAAAAGATTACCAAGATGGTGGTTTCAAAAAACAACGGCAGTAGAATACCGAAGGAACAAAGGAGGGAAATCCACAAAAATCGAATTCCAAAGACCTGGCCAAAACGAGAACACAGAAAACAATGGCGCCAGACACAAAACAATGACGTTAGACAGACACAAACACAAAAATAGAAATCACAACATTCAAAACAAAGGAACTCACAGTGTGAACTCCAGTGAAACTGAGGGTGACATCAGGTGCTCCGGAAGGGTAAGCATGTCCTGCTCTGTTAATAGCACCCGTCACACTGTGAGTGGGTCGATCCAGGAAAATGTCAAAGTCGGTAGTCAAATCCGGGAAATGATAAATTTGGTTTCATTTATTATGGCATTAAAATCTACGTGGATAAGACGAACATTTCAAAATAATTCAAAGTGGTTTAGCATTTTTAGTTCATCATTTGATATTAATATTTTTTTTAATTGTGGGATTGGATATTCACAAAAAATTCAAAGGAATATGAAAAACAAATTTTGGATAGATGTGTTGAACTCATGGAAAACAGTAGTAGAAAGAGATGCACATGTAGATTGGGATTTTTTACTAGCGTCTCCGTTATGGTTTAACAAAATAATAAAAATTGGTGGTGAAACTGTTTTTTATAAAGATTGGTTTGTCAAAGGCATCCAATATATAAATGATTTAGTGAATGATGTTGGATCATATCTTTCTTTGGAACAGTAACACCATAAATATGGAATTAATGCACACTTTATGAAGTATAATAGTATTATTGCAGCTGTAAAACATGCTGCAAAATCTTTTCAAGTCGATAATTATAAATTACAGAATCCATTCATTCCTTCATTTATTTCAACTATTTTGAAAAGTAAAAAGGGCTCCAGAGATATGTATAATATACTGATTAAAAATGATACCACACCAAAAGGGCAATTAAAATGGGCAGAAATACTAGATAATGAATCCCTCAACTGGAAAAAGATTTTTTGTTTACCATTTAGAGTCACTAATAATACTGAACTGCTGTGGCTACAATACAGAATTAATCATCGTATTATTGCTACAAATCACTTTCCTTCAAAACTGAATATTACTAACAATGCTGACTGCACTTTTTGTGATTCAGAGGCAGAAACTATTGAGCATCTATTTTGGAACTGTGAATTTATTCAAAATTTTCTTCGTGAAATTGATGATTGGTTTCTTGTAAATGGTGTAAGTATACCATTTACAAAGCTTAACTTTATCTTTGGTAATACATCTTATATCTCTAAGGGTGACCCATATAACATTATAATTATGCATATTAAACAATATATTTATAATACAAGATATTTTAAACAAAGGCTGTCTTTACAAGCATTGAAAGAAAAATTGAAATATATGTATAAAATAGAAAAAATGTTATCTGTTAAAAATTAGAAGGTAGACCATTTTGATAAAATATGGGAGAAATTTAAATACATTTTTATATAATTTCAATACATGTAGTATGAAAACAGGACAAGACTTTCAATATTAGCTTACCACCTTTTCTATGCTCTTTCTCTCTCTCTCTCTCTCATATTCTCTTAACTATTCTTGCTTTCCTATAAAAAGTATAAAAATATTTCAACATATCTGTGTGAAAATATATATTTTATGATATTATGTTAAGTGATTGTTTATATATAACTCTGTACTTGTATTATGTAATTGTATGTTGAAATTTTGGAAAAATAAAAAAATTTGGCAGAGTAATTGGCCTTTTACTTAGAAAATTTTATTAGCATCAAGTGAAATAATCAATATGATCATTTAGATCATATTGATTATTTGTTCTCTATCAGTTTTTAAACATCTTTGAGTTTCTGGTCTTCCAAATGTTTAGATTTTATCTGCACTGATGAGACATAAGTTGTCGAAATGCGCATATGCAGAAAGTAAATTCACAGTAACTTCGGTATTTAGTTATTTGTTACCACTGGGTCGATGCCA
>MJUU01055783.1:26613-46295 GCA_002080025.1 Modiolus philippinarum
AAATTTTGGCAATTATTTTTGTAATTTTCGAAATGTAATCCAGACCACCTGTTTTAAGTGCCCACATCTCACTATTTTATCACGCCAAGTTTTCTTAGATTCGACCTGATGAGTTCCCTGTGTTTGTCTATATGTTGTAGTTGTCCACTAGCTTAAGACACTAGTGCTTTTGTCGGGCAAAGGATGACAGTGATTGTAAGAGCACTTTGCCAATTTAATTGATGTTTGTTGACAATCCCGCACCCACAACCAAGAAAGACCTGGATGTAGCCTTGCTCGACAATTAGCAAAGAATTCCGCTTAAACCGGTGCTAGGGGCCGTCTTGAATTTACTATGAGGTATGAGCAAAGCTCATTGTTGAAGGCCTCATGGTGACTTCAAGATGAAGAACAACAATAAAAGCCTTGTTTCTTTGCTTGTTTTTTACTATGTACTTGTAGAGACTTTGTCTCTTGTGCATTTACTCCATATCTTTTTATTCACCATTTAGGACTGGAGTTTGTCTCTCCTGCAGTGTGGAGTCCGTAAAACGATTCCCCGTGCGAGAGATGTATGCTCTCTTTATTTTTCAGTTATGGTGTACTTGTGCGTGAGAGAATTTCTCATATGGATATACTATTGATACTTTCAAAATTTTGGCAATTATTTTTGCAATTTTCGAAATGTAATCCAGACCACCTGTTTTAAGGTATGTGAAATGCCAGCCTTAATTAGATGTTTACAGGTTGCATTGTATTTATGATCTAAGGCTTTATATCGATGATAAAATTTAGTAAAGGTTTTAACTAGTTTATGATAACGAAAACCCTGATGTAATAGAAAGATTGAAGAATGGCTGCAATGGTTCTTGCAATTGACCGAAAAAACTATAAATCTTTTAATCAAGATAAAGCCCAATCAGCCTGCTGAACAGAAGAACAGGTAACCGAACACCTAAGTAAATGTAATAACCAGTGCAAAAAATGAAACTCCAAAGCAAAGGAACCTTGGAAATGTTGGAATGAGACATGAGATAAGTTTCAATTTTTTTTTTATTCCGAAGTTTTCTTACAAACAACTCACTAATGCTTTTTGTTGTTTATATGTTATATTGTCTATTGGTCCTTTTGTACAGAAAAGGAGGACAGTGTTTTTAAGAATACTTTGATCGAAATTTTGTGCTTGTTGACGACACCATATCAATGATCAAATGAGGCATAGTTGTATCGTTGTGTGAATATGGAAATGCGCTCAGGTTCTGAGGGTCCTCATAAACTTACTATGAGGAATGAATGATTCTTCATTGTTGACTGTCTCATTGTAACTTGAATTCTGATAACAACATCAAAAGCGTTGTTCCATACCTTGTATTTACAGAAATTTCGTCACTGTACATTTATATGATATCCTCTCATTTTTTTTTTCAATATTTTAATCTCTGTGATTTAATAACATTTTTATTTTGCTTTTTTGTCACTTCCACTGGGTTCTGAAAAAAAACATATTTAAAATTCAAAAGAACAGCATTTATAGTCATTTTATTGACAACAAAATATTAAACATACAAAACATATCCTATTACAACTCTACAGAACAGCATTTTATTTTTATTCACAAGAAAAAAAAATAAACATACACAACATATCCTAATTACAATTCTACAGAACAGCATTTTATTTTTATTTCATTCACAACAAAAAAATTAGACATACACAACATATCCTAATTGAAATTCTACAGAGCAGCATTTTATTTTTAATTCATTCACAACAAAAAAAATTAACATACACAACATATTCTAATTACAATTCTACAGGACAGCATTTTATTTTTATTTCATTCACAACAAAAAAAAATAAACATACACAACATATCCTAATTAAAATTCTACAGAATAGCATTTATTTTTATTTCATTCACAACAAAACAATAAACATACACAACATATCACAATTACAATTCAACGGAGCAGTATTTTCATTTTTTTATTCACAAAAATATGAAACAGATTTACAATTGAACGGACCAGATTTCATATTCTTTTTATTCACAACAAAATAATAAACACACACAACACATCCAAATTGCAATTCAGCAGAACATCATTTATATTTACTAGCATTTTATTCACAACAACTTAAGAAACATTATACACCTTGTCCCAATTACAATTCTACAGAACAGCATTTTATATTTATTTTATTCACAGCAAAACATTAAACATACACAAAAAATTCAAATTACAATTCAACGGAACAACATATAAATTTTTTATTCACAACAAAATATGAAACAGACATTACAATTCAACGGACCAGAATAGAAAAACGTTTTACGGGGTATATATTTACAAAATATAATGTATCTAATGCTTTGGGGTTATTGTGAACAGGAAATACTGAATAAAATGTTGTTGAAAGGTAAAAAAAAAGGCTTCAGGTATATCCCCCAGAACTTCGGTTTCGGTTGTTGTTTGTGATTTATAAATATACAAACAATCTTTCGGATTGATTTAAACTCAGGTTCAATTGTTGGAAGAAATATCCTGGTTCCTGCACGTTAAATGCCCATTTGTGTCAAATTCTTTTTAGTGGTCCCAAGATTGGATACAAGACTAAGTTCCCGTCGCTTTCGATTTCATCCTGCTTTTCAAAAGGTAACTAGAGTTTCCTTCTTTAGACCCTCTCTAAACCCCAAATGATTGTATTCTCGTCTTGATATAGAGTAGGCGTTGAAAAATATTCAATTAATTTATCAATAACAGTTAAACAAAAGTATTTAAAATTTCCGTCTCATGCGATCATGAAAAAAGTTTTTCAATAGATATCAGCCCCTGGATGAAAATTGGAAATTTCGGTCAGAACTCTGATTCAAGTTTCTTTTTTTAATCTTCTGTGATGATCATATCTTTTAACTGTCGTCGGCTTTTCAACTGCAAAATTTGCTTTTGATTTGCTACGGGATACTACCGCAATGAAAGAGAGGTCTGGCGCGCCATTAAACCGGTTACCTCGTCATTTCTTTTGAAATGCCTGTACTAAGTCAATAACATTGCGATCGACAGGTTCCGGTGGTTTTCACCTGATTTGTCTTTTTGCCTATTGGACTTCGGCTTTTGAAAAGTCTGTTCGGTAATTTTGTTTTTACCCTTTTCTTCTATTTGAGATGTAGTCAACCAAGTAAATAAGACTTTCCATCATCAAGATAAAGTTGTGGTACCTGACAAATATACAACAGTATTAGTCTTATCTCCTGTACGATGTACATTAAATACAAAAAGTAAAACTTACAAATAACACAACACCGAAGTTACTGTAAATCTAGTTTATGCATATGCGCATTTCGACAATTTATGTCTCTTCAGTGCAGATCAAATCAAAACATTTGGAAATCCATAAACCGAATTATGTGTTAAATCTGATAGAGAGCAAATTACCAATAGGATCTAAAAAAGGAAAGCCAAAATAAGCTGTGGCCAGAGCTATGCGAGAGGGAAATACTCCTAAGGTTTAAACAAGGTTTCTTAAATTTAGATATTGCATGTTTTCAAATAAAATTGGTAAAGGTTGTACACTAGACATGTCGTTTGATGTTTGTTCAAGTATTGCAACGTCATATCAAAATTAAGCTTTTCAGTGAAACCGACGTATTGCTATAGCAACAATGTTTTAACACACTTCCTCATGCTCGGGAACTCTTTTTCATTGGCAACTGGACTGCAAAATTTAAGCATCTTGAAAATTAACAAATTAAACGGTAAATGATACATTCTGTGCCTCTGTTGTACTGTAAATGATCTATTCGACGCTACTGTCGTTCCTACATTCTCTGCAGATTCTTTTTGTTGTCAAATTAGCAACAGAAATGCAAAGGCCTTGTAAGCTTCCCAAGGTAGTGAAAATATACTTCGGTGGATGGGGTTATTCCACTGACAGTACCTGTGATCCAGAATATGCCAGAAAAGGCTTATAGAAGTAGGTAAATTCTCCCTTGCTGGAAAGATTGAGATCTTTTGACATGGTTCATATTCAAAGTATGACGTGTAACATGAATAATGATGATGATCAGTGCTATCATATTGATACAAATAGAAAGGGTGATTGGAATTGACACAAAGATCAAATTTGATAGAAATCCTGTCGGAAAACAGACCGTTCCAGAGTACATGGAAGAAAAATTTGGAACTCTAAATCTATCTAGAATAACAGAAGGTAGTACGAAAACTACTGGGACAACCAAACCAATGGATGTGAAACAGAACTTTTTTGTTAGTACTATGCCCTTGTCGTGACAGGTGTTCGAAACAATTTTGTTAGATTGTGACATATATACGTTACAGAAATGGTCATAAACGAAAAAGAAACCAATCAAAGGCAATTGGATTAGAATTCCTATGACAGCATACTCTTTGATAATCATTCGAAAGGCCTATTGCGATTGAAAGATTTTCTAGGTTTTTATCAGGGATACATTGTGTTGTTGCAAATTTCCGGGATATCACTATAGACATCCCAAGCGCAAAGACAGAGACAGAACATCCAGTATAGGTAATAATCATCTTAGCGTTATATTCATCAACAGCAGATTCTGGAAATGTTATTTCTTGTAGACATGATACTTTTTGCAGATGCAGTTGTTTGTTAGCATATATACTCTTTACAACAACATCAGGACAGAGCACCATATCACCTATCGACGAGTTGTTCACGAAAACCAAAAACCTCGACATAAGTCCCTGAAGTCTTCTGTCTCGTTCTTCAGTAATGGCAAATCTAAAGATTGCCTTTTTAAGTTTAAGTTTTCCAATTTCAGTGTGTTCTAAAACGCATGCAGGAACTTCTTGTCTGATTTCTGCAGTAGATTTATTCTCCATTTCAATCTACTTAATTCAGTATGAATATATAACAACAATTTTCCAGTTAGTGACATTGACAACTGAAATTTCAACCACATGAACAAGTTCAAAAGATGATGCGTTTGTTGTTATATTATAACTGTTTAGAAATGTTATAACAGTATCGGTAAATGACAGAGAATGCATCAAAACACATAGAACGTGTCTTGGCAAAGTCAGTGGTATTGGTGTTGTTGTAATAAGACGAAATTTCAATTCAACTGTAAAACTGCTGTAGAGAGATGAACGCAAGCAAATGCCATTAATCTGAAACAAAGAAAGATTAAAATGTTAACATATGACAATTTGACGTTACACTTACCAATTGATTTTGGAAGAACAATATCTTTCCGATTCGCCTCAGCCGTTAAAATGAATTTCGAGTTCCTTCTCAAATTCTCCTTGAGACGTAAAGCTGTTTTATATACCTGACGAAACGAAAGTTAAAGCATGCATTTCTAAATTTGATTTTTTTTTTTCTTTAATTTCATTTTATTTTAACGTCATAGGAGTGCCTTAGTATATTATCATGTCGTTTTAGCTACATTTGTTTATTTCAATGTTATCTATTAAAAACAAACAATGGCTTACATTTTGCATGAACAAATAATCTTACACAGCAAAACCAAACTACATTAGTATTTTCTGGTGCCTGTAATCGTAATTTTCGTTACTTCAAATTCAGAATAGTAGGTAATAGCTATTGCATTTTTGTTTTAAGAGTTTAAGAACTTGAAACTGATAGTAAGATTTATATAAGCAATGAAGGGATAAAGAGTATATGCACATGAGTCGACGTATCTGCGAATACAATGGAAAAAACGCTTTTATCGGTGTTCTTCATCTTGAGCTCACCATAAGGCCTTCAACAATGAGCTTTGTTCATACGTCATAGTAGGTTCAAGATTGTCCCTAGCAACGGTTTTAGTGGAATTCCTTGGTAATTGTCCATAACGCCACATCCATGCTCTCCGTTATCAATAAATGCGGGGTTATCAACAAACATAAATTTAACTGGCAAAGTGTTTTTACAACCGCTGCAACTCGATGCCCTATGAAAAGGACTAGCAGAAGACAAGCACAACACTTGAAGAACCACAGAGCTCTCATCGAATAAAAAGCATAATTGAAAAATGAAATTAGGACACAATGCGCAGGTGGTCAGATAACGTATTCCAAAAAAATCATAAATACATAATCTGAAAGAAGTTCTCATTATCAAAAGTATCAAAAAAGGAGGACAACTGAGTATCAAGGACATAAACTTCACTTAACTATCCTAATTTTTTTTAATTAATACCCGACACCTGACTGCTACTAAAATCTGCCTTTACTACCTAAATTTATCTGCATGGAATTAGATATTATAATTTACAATGACAATGAAAGGAAAAAATCAACTTTTGAATGACAATTGACATGTGTTAGCATATTTGTAAAACACATGTAAAATATACCACTAGTAAGAAAAAACGGCACAGGCATTTGAGGTAAAGAATGTTTGTTCAGTACTTTGTAATATGTTACCTCTAAGGGCGATGCCATTGCTTGTGGTCTGTTAGTCCCCAAGGGTATTCACCATCCCAGTAGTCAGTACTTCAGTGCTGACCCAAAATCCGATTTTATTCGAAAACTTGCAATATCTATATTTTTTGTAAATTTTGCAAAGCTCTGTCCTTAGCTTATTTTTGCTTTATATTTAGATCATATATTTAGTAATTTGTACTCTCAAAGTTTTCCTTATGTTTAGGGTCTCCAAAAATTTTTAAATTTAATCTGCAATGGAGAGAATAGTTGTCGAAATGGGCATATGCAGAAACTAAATTAACAGTAACCTCGGTATTGTGTTATTTGTATCGTTGGAAAATATGAGAAATGATCAAGATGCTTTAAAATGGACTACATGTCCTGTTTGTGTAATGTAAAGAAATATTATTAAGGTAGATGGGTAGTCCAAAATTTTTTTCCATAGATTTTTTTATTTTCTCAGGAAAGTTTCCTAATTATATTAGCATTGAAATAAAAAAATAAAAAAGGGGGTCACCGTGCTTGTTTTTAAAATAACTGATATCAAAATAATCAAATATTTCGAATGAATATATAGGGAAAAACAGGTATATTGTTGATTTCTTTAAAACTATTCCATAGATTTTTTTCTACTTTATTCATGTGTTAGCCCTTTGAACATACTTTCAAAAAATATAAAGAAAAATGGGGGTCACCGACTTTGTTTTCCATAAAATTTATAAAATGTGAATTTTCATAGTGATATCTATGTAAAATATTTTTATCAGATTATCTCCCCTTTTCAAATATCTTGCTCCAACGTATTTAATTATCAAGTTACCATGCCTCGTCTTATTAGATAAAGACATGTAAATTCAACTCCATGTAGGTCCTTTGCATATTGTATTATGAATATAATATTGATTGATATATTACAAATAAAAATATTTGCATATTCAAAAAGCAGATAATACCACAACAACATAAATAACGAATTCAAAACGGCGGAAGACTACCGATCTACCTTAAGTGAACATGGGGCCAAACCGGTTCAGATGCATGGGTTAACAATTTGCAGATAGCAGATATCATTATCGTCAATTCAGAACTTATAACTTCCTATGATGCTTTATTTTGACTAAAGGGGGTATGAGTCTCAGACAATTTAAAATAAGAATGAAAATTCCTGTCTTTTGTTCTGAATAACTTTGTTTATAGAACGGCTTAGGCAGAAAAAAAAGTGAAAATCCAGATAAGAATTTTTTATATACAAATTTAAGACGTCAAAATTTTGGCCAAAAAACGGTTAATGCTAGAGCTTTTCTTCATCATCCACTAGCTGCTTAAATGCCTTAAAATAAATGAAAATATAATTGTGTATTTTATACATTTTAAAGCAACAAATCGCCAAAAAATGTGATTCATGCGCAAACATATTTTACTCGGTTTGAAGGATATGAATTGCTCCTAACATTTGAAGCTTATACTCCCTTAACGTAAAATACATTTTACCTTCATTTGCCCTGAGCTGCATATATCTCTTTCTTGTGAGAAAGAAAACAAAACAGTTAATAGATAAAATGTATGTTGCTTGTAAGTAAATAAATACAAGCCAAGACATTGGAAGTCCAAATAGTTTGTTTCAATGCGTTTCGAACTATTTCAATAGCATTGGATTTTGTCTAAATAATGGATTGATAACATATTCTGAGCATTAATCGTTTGTACTAGGATCATTATACACCACAGAGGATCCTCCTTTTATTCCCTTTGGTGGAATAAGTCTGTAGTCAACATTAGGATGGGATAGGAAATATGACAGTTGTTCCATTGGTGTCATATCAATGTAGCTCTGTTTCAAATACTGTTCAATGTCTTCGGATGTTTGCGTTATTCTTCTGATTTCAATTTCAAACAGTTCTTAGTCAAAAATATTGTTACATTCTGCACAGAACTTGTTCTTATAAATCGTTCCATTACTGTCCGCAACGTACGGAATAGATACTTCATTGTAAATTTTAGAGGGGAGTTTGTCTCTCCTGCAGTGTAGAGTCCGTAAAAAGATTCCCCGAGAGAGAGATCTATGCTCTGTAAACATTTCAGTTATGGTGTACTTGTTCTTGAGAGAATTTCTCATATGGATGCACTATCATTCTTTCAAATTTTGGCTTTTAAATATTTTGTAATTTAAAATTGTTTTTTCTGACCACCTGTTTATTGTTCCCACGTCTCATGATTTTATAATGCCAAGTTTTCTTACAATTTGCTCGATGAGTGCACTGTGGTTGCTTAATTGTTGTGATCGTCTTCTACTAGTCTTTTTGTCGGGCAATGGGTGACAGCGATTGTAAGAACACTTTGCCAGTTCAATTTATTTTTGTTGTCGATCCCGCATGCATAGATCAAAGGGAAAAAAGACATGGATGTAGCGTTGCTCAGCAATTAGCACTGAATTCCGCTCAAACCGGTGTTAAGGGCAATCTTGAACTTGCACTTGCTATGAGGTATGAGTATGCTCATTGTGGAAGACCTCATGGTGACTTCAAGATGAAGAACAACAATAAAAGCTTTGTTCGATTGCTTGGTTTTACCATGTATTTGTAGAGATTTTATCTCATTTGCATTTACCCCATATCCTTTCATTGTTAATTATATATGTTGGTTATATCTTGAATTTGTTTCAGAATCCTTCATCATGACAGGGCACCTATCAATAAGAAATATTCATAAATAAAAATGAATTTCCTTTGTTTCTTCAAGTAACACACATTGAAACTGCATTCGTAAGGGATCGAAAGGTATATGTGATTCTAAGCAACAGTCTCCATAAAGAGTACAATGGGAATCACATCCCCAAAATCTGAAAGGTCATGGCAACAATAGACGAAACAAACATGTTCCGAACATTTTACAAGTATCATTAACAGACACTAAAAATATTTTATCTGCGTGTGAGATGGCTTTGTTATTCGATTCTTCTGTTGTTATAAGAAGTTGGTTACTATTAACAGTTGTCTTTACACTGTTTCCTTTTGACGTTGTTTCTGCTACTAAGCTGATTTTTGACGTACCGTTTTTCACGTGAAAGGTCTGGAATGTCCCTTTAATTTCATCAAGCGAGAACTCTGTCGTATGTTCTTTGTCCATGCCATTTCTGGAAGAAGATGTAATTATAGATTCCGATTTATTCAATCTAACTGTTATTTCCGTCTTACCGTTCCGTTCTTTGAACAGCATAGTAGTTCTCCATATTTTGGTATGGGATGCTGCTTCTGTTACAGAGCTGTTTAAGTTACTCCGTTAAGATGTAGAAGTGTTAAATTCAGACACAAGGTCACTATGTAAAGTCAAGAATGTAGTTCTTATAGTTAAAGCGAACATGTTACAGCGCAATGCCATGTTGCTTTCGTGTTAATCTACTTGGCAATCGAGGTCGCAAGTCTTTTTATACTCCATGATTTCTTATAAAGTTATTCATATACGTTTGCATTTCTGCACCTTTAATTGAAAAGCAAATATATCTCATGCAATATTTGTAATATTCATTGTCATAATTATCTTTGATTTCTTATTTTCTAACACTTATTAAAACTTTTTGCAATTAAATTGAAATAAAATGAGAACGTGAAATAATATGAGGCAAAAATGGTTATATAATAAGCATCTTTGCTAATCTAACTTTAAATTAAAATATTCCGGCTTTTGACTTGTTTGTATTTATTATTGTTTTATATGGTATTATTTAGTCTTTTCCACATAGTTGTAAAAGTGTTTACATAATCAGTTTTTTTTTTTTTTTCATTAACGCATGCAATAAGGTATCGTATTCATTAACCTTTACCTAATAATACTTTCCGAAATAATTGGGTAGTAAAAAAGCGCTAAATGGATGCTGAATCGAGCGTGCCCTTTGCTCCAAGGACAAATTGCAACTCGAGGATTTTTTTGCAAAAATTAATTGTTTTGAGACATTTATAACTGTGTGAAAGTTACCATAATGAATCTTTAGTGATATAAGATCGTTTTGAACATTTGCAAACCAAGGACTACAGTAGAAATCATTCTTAAAATGGCAAAATTTGGGATTCAAGTAGGTGTAAACAAAGAAAACATGGCGTCCTACTCTAGTGTTGTTCTAAGTGGAACAGATAAGAACACAAACAGTATTCAGAAACAGCAGACAAATGACAAATTTGAAGCTACAAAGCCAGTATTCATCCTAGAAGAAGAAGAATTATTTCAGGCTGCTGGGGTAAGAAAAGAACAAAAAGGAACATTTTTAACACACACAACTATGTTTGGTGCCATCTCCGAATCAGTTAAACCCCATACGATCAGGGGACTACAGAGAGTAAAAGGACTTTGGAGAATTTATTTGAACAATGAGGTTGATAAAATGACTTTAATCTCCACAGGTCTGAATATTGGTGGTATGGCAATGACAATATACACAAGAAACCCCAGAGTTACAGAACATGAACATGATACAATAAGAGTAAGGGTCAAAGATGTACCACTATCTGCAGATGACGGTGAAATAATATATGTTTTAGAAAAACATGGTATCAATATATTAAACCACAATCGAGAGAGACTAAGGTTTAATAACCTTCTAACTAATTGTCAAAATGGAGATAGAATAGTAATCTGATCCCTTACCAAGATTTATAAAGATTGGAAAATACACTGCCAACATCATACATTTTGGTCAACCAATATATGACAAAAAACTTACTTGCAGGAAATGCTTAGAGGAGGGACACATTGTATTTAACTGTGACAATGAGTGGAAATGCAGATCCTGTGGTAAGTCGGGTCATAAAGAAGAACTCTGTCCGGAAAATTTTTATACCGATAAAGCAGTAGATGAAGATGATTCAGGCTCTGAGACTAACATAGGAGAAGATTTGACAGAAGACAGTGACACCGATGTAAGTGTTGACGAACCACAAGATTGTGATGACAAGGAAGGTAAAGCACAAGAACTTCAGACAAGTCAGAGTACAGGTTATAGCGAAAGCTTAAATATGTCACAGCCATCACAGTCAATCTTAGCTCCATTGCCTAACACGCATGAGAAAGAAAACACTGAAACACAGAAAAAACCAAAGTCAAGGAGGGAAAAAAATGCCCATAAGAAGGAAAATAAAAAGTCGGAACAAGAAAGTATTGACAAATATGTGGTCAAAAGTGATAAGCAAGATATAAGTAAAAGTGTACAGAAAACTTAGCACTTGCTTTCGAAAAATCGCCTGTGAGCCCGCCAGAAGAAATGTATGAAAGGGAACATCAAAAGAAAAAAAACAAAAAACAAATAAATAAATATTCTACTTGTAGTATTTTTATACTAACTTAAAACATGAATGTTTTTATTTGTATATATAACACTGTTATGGCAGTGCTTTATGTATAATGTTAGAAAATTCACAAAAATATTCAGTTCACATGTGGCTTATTGAGACCAATGTTGAACAAAAAGGTAAAATGAAATATTTGTCAAACACAAAGATATGTGATCTACTGACAATTAATGCAATTAGCATAATTGAACTGAATTTTTGTATCCCAATTGTTCCCCATTGTTGTAAGACACATTTAAATATACTATCACTACTGATGTACCTAATTTTTTATATGACAACTAATTTGGGAGAATTTACTATCAACTTTGATTTTAGATTAACCCAATCAATTAGACAAAAGATAATTAATTCTAGTAACTTAACTGCAACAAGTGATTGTATTGACAAAAATATTTTATTGTCAATACCATATTACTTTATATTAATCACTTATCTTGTTATTTTAATGTCGAAAATGATCAGTTCGGAATGCTTTTTTCGAGCACGTGTCATTGTTTACAAACAGCGTCACATGATGTAGTACCTATATATAAACAACTGGTTACGAATAATAATATAACAATTAAGAAAATGTCGTTTAAAATGGAACCGTCTAGTAGAATTCGGATGAAAACATCCAAAGGCATTACTATATGTGTATATTTTCCACCATTGCTATCTTTTAGTTTAATACTATTACCAATATCGCAGACCGTGTCGGAATGTTTACACAAACCTGAGGTCAGGTCAGGTCAAGGCAAGATAAATTTAACTATGGAGACTTTAAACAAAATATACGAAGGAACTAAATGTTCTCATATGTGCGATCGTAGTATAAAATTCAGAAGTCAAATCTTTTGTCAATTTAAAATAATATATCGCCTGAAAATATATTGGGTGTACAACATTCTTACACACAACAATAAGTTCATACCACTCGTGTACACTCAATTGATCACGGGTAAGGAGATTTTAACAAAAACAAACCAAATTGGAATGTGTTTAAAGGTAAACACAAAGCATGTAAAAGTTTATGTAATAAAAATATACATAACGACGTGGAAAAGGGATTATTATTCATATTTTTCTAATTTGAGAACACATTATAAAATCAATGACATTAACAAACTACACCACACAAAGGTAAAAATATATCAATGTTGGTGCACAGGTAGGGAGATAATATCAAAAACAAGCTGTGCAAAACTTGTAATGTATGATAATTATATATGGGTTGTTGAAGTATAATAGTTGTTTATATATGTATTTATGTTATGTAAGAATGCAGTATATAAAAACCAATTTTAAACCAAGTAAAAAAAAGTACAAACTTACCTTACTAGATATCATGGCTCCTGATACTATTCATATATGTTCCTCGAATACACAAGGTCTTCTTAATGCTGAAAAAAGAAAACGATTAGTAGAATGGACTAATCAACAAAAATGTAACATCGTTATCATTTTACTGAAAACATTACCGAATTAATAAATAAATCATTCGAAGGTAAAATTTACAATAGTTGGGGTACTAATAATTCACGAGGGGTCAGCATATGGATTAAAAAAGATACTAGTTACAAGCTAATTGAAGAACATAAAGATGAAGATGGGCGAATTCTGTTATTAAACATTGAATTATGTGAAAATACATATTCGTTAATCAATATATATGCCCCAAAAATAGCCAAAAGTAGGAATACCTTTTTCAAAAAGTTAAAATTATTCATACAAAAGCATAGTGTAGGTCAAATTTTGATAGGAGATTTTAATGACATTTTGTCAAAAAAGGATACAAAGAATAGTAAAAGTTTAGAGAAATTTAATAAACCAGTTCATAATTTAAAATCTTTAATAAAATATTATAAACTTATAGATATTTGGAGAGAAAAAAATCCACAAAAAATACAATACACATGGAGAAGGAAAACAGGTAATGAGGCAACAAGAATTGATATGTTCCTTGTCGGCCCTGAAATAAAAATGCAAACAAAAACGTCAGATATTAGACCGATAGTATTAAAAAGTACTGATCACAACTGTATATCACTTAAAATTATTACACAAAGAGAAAATAAAGGTAAAGGATATTGGAAAATCAATAATTCAATTTTAGAAAATGATGAATACATCAGTTTAATTCAAAAATTGATAGATAAGTATCAGATCTTAAAAAAAATGCAAAAAATCTTGGTATTTTGTGGGACAATTTCAAAGTTGAAGTACGTGAAACATCAATATCATTTTGCAAAAGAAATGCAAAAAGAAAAAAAGATGAATTAAATGAATTGGAGAAAAAAACTATCCAATTTACAAAATATTTTAGACAATGAAGATGTAGACAAAAATGAAATACAATCCAATATAAATATAACCATTTCTGAAATAGATAACATGTACCAGGAAAAAATTAAGGGTGCACAAATAAGGTCTAGGGTCACTTGGATAAAAGAAGGAGAAAAAGGCACTTCATTTTTTCTAAACTTGGAAAAGTCTCGACAAATTAAAAAAAATATAACAGAATTATATGACAATAATGGCAAGATCATAACAAACCAACAACAAATTTTAGACTTAGAAGTGAATTATTACAAAAAATTATATCAAACTACAAACCCTAATAATGAAGAAGTAAAAAACTATATCAATAACACCAAAATTGATAAGCATGTCTCTGAAGAAGAAAACATTCTGTTAGGTGGGGAAGATACAGAGGATGAATGTACAAATGCACTCTTTAAAATGAAAACAAACAAATCTCCTGGTCTTGATGGTTTAAATGTAGAATTTTATCAGAAATTTTGGCCTCAAATCAAAACTTTTGTAGTTGATGTATTTAATGATAGTTATTATTCAAAACATTTATCAAATTCACAAAAAAAGGTGTGATATCATTGATATTTAAAAAAGATGACCCGAAATCCCTTGATAACTATAGACCAATTACATTATTGAATGCAGATGTTAAAATTCTTGCTTGTAGTTTAGCTCATAGATTAAAAAACATATTGCCTAAACTTATTCACTCAGACCAAAAAGGATATGTCCGTAATCGCTATATAGGGTTCAATATTCGACAAATTCAGGATATTATAGATCATTCAGAAAAATTCAAAATTGACGGTGCCATTTTATTTTTAGATTTCTCAAAAGCATTTGATTCTTTGGAATGGGTTTTCATGAAACATACATTACAAAAGTTTGGGATTAGTACAGAGTTTATTAGTTGGGTTGAGACAATGTATAACGATATTACTAACAGTATACATAATAATGGGTGGATTTCTGCCCCCTTTTTTTTGCAGAGAGGTATACGACAAGGATGCCCTCTATCAGCTTTGATATTTGTGATGGCAGTCGAAATACTGGCCTGCAGAATACGAGGAGATCATAACTTGAAGGGATTCCAAATTAAATTAGATGGGAAAAACTGTAGCATAAAAATTTGTCAACTAGCCGATGACACAACCCTATTTTTGAATGTTGCCCATAACTTGAGGTCATCACTACAGAAGTTTTACGGTCGACATCACGATCTTGTGGACCGCTATGAGATATCTGTTTCCCAGATGACAACAGATCTTTCTCTTTGCCAGTAAAGTTTGTTTTTCCTCTACCGGATTTGACTTTACTACCGGAGTTGGCGTGTTCAACACGGCGGGTGTCTTATAAGAGGCAGGAGATGCTTACTCTACCGGTGCACCTGATCTCACCCATGGTTTTTATTGGGTCCGTGTTGTTCATTTTTGTATATGTGCGTGTCTTCATTTTCTTTTCTGTGTCATGCCCATGTTATGTCTTCGTTTTTTGTTTTTCCGACGTTGCCATTGTCCTTGGATTGTTCTTTTTAGACTGACGGTTCGGTTCTCACTTACTTTTGAAATCTTAAAAAGAAATCACTACAGCAATGAATATTTTAGAAACATTTGGCTCATTTTCTGGTCTTGTATTAAATAAAACAAAAACAGATGGGATTTGGCTTGGCAGACTTAAACATACAAAAGATAAGTATGAAGGAATCAATTGGACTTTTGATCCTGTTAAAAGTCTTGGCGTATACTTTGGATATAATAATATCCTTTGTCAAAAACTTTCTTTTGAAAAACAGTTTAAGAAAATTGAAAAAATTATTGATAATTGGAATAAGAGAAAACTTACTGTGTTAGGAAGAATAACAGTTGTGAAGTCTCTGATTCTTCCAAACATAACATATCTTGCAACAAATATGATTATGGGTAATGATTATATACAAAAAATAAAGAATCTTATCTACAACTATGTTTGGAATGGGAAAAGAGATATGGTAAAAAGAGATATACTTTCAAAACAAGTTAAAGAGGGTGGGCTTAAAATGATAGACATCGATAACCATATCGCAAGTTTGCAGATTAGCTGGGTAATAAAATTACTAGAAAAAGATCAAGGACAAATACCTAATTTGAAATTGTTACCAAAATTTTTTTTGAACCCATACGGTAAAGACTTACTCATATTTAAAATGAACTTAGATAATATAAACAGTTTAGACAAACTTATTTTTGAAAAAATACCCTTATTTTACCAGGAGCTTATTAAAGCATGGATAAAATTAAAGAAAAAACAATATAATAAACTTAATAAATTTTGGGACATAAGACAACAAATAATTTGGGGCAATATGCACATAAAAAATAAGAATAAATGTTTAATGTTTCAAAACTGGGTGGATAGCAACATTATTTATATAAATGACTTACTTGATGATAACGGAAAAATATCATCCACAGTAGTATATAAAAACTTAAAACGAAAAGAGAATTGGATTGCAGAATTTACAAGAATACAAAATGCAATTCCAAAACATTAGCTCAATGTTATAAATTCAGAGCCTTCCCAAAAAACTAAAATTCATATTGATTTAAAGAAATGCATTAAATTAAGTCCAAGTAAAGAAACTTTATTATTAACAAACAAAAACATTTATAATTTATTGGTTACTCAAAATATCGACACCCCAATTGGATTTCAAAAATGGAAACGATTATTTAACTTAGAAAGTAGTTCAACAATATATAACTCACTTAATTTTATTTTCTCATATCTTGATGAAAATAAATACAAAATTTACAGATGGAAATTACTTCATTGTATACTTCCTTGCAATGTTCTTCTGAATCAATGGAAAATAACTGAAACTGATTTATGCAGTTGTTGCAAGGAAAAGGAAGACTACATTCACTTTTTTATTGAATGTAATTATTTGCACTTATATTGGAGAGAAATTGAAAAAATTTTGCGAGGAATAACTATAGGGAAACATGTTATAAGTTTAAAGAGTATAGTTATAGGATATAAAATAAATGACCCACAATATTATGAAGTCAACTTAATCTTAACATTAATAAGTTATTCTATATATAAAGCATACTATATTTCGGACAAAAAATCAAAACCTATAGACACCTTTTCGGTTTTTAAGATTGAAATCAAGATATTCGTAGAAACTAGATTATATATGAATAAACTAGTAGGGAAATCCTTATACAAGATTTATAAAAACATTTTTTTTTATTATAAAATTAAAGGGAACCTTTAATCAGTTTAACATGTTTAAAGGATAAATTGAGAAATGCACAATTGTATGAAGGTTCTACATTTCAGTTGAATATTCTTTTTGAGTAGTGTCATAATGAGAGTTCTGCCCCAAAGCCATTTTTCAAGCAGAAATCCTGCATCAAACCCCAAATTTTGAGCTTTGGGATGCAAATGGGTCTGGAGCGAATCGGGAATGCTGAAAAGTGCTGGGAGGCAAAGCCCCAGGGCGTGGAAGGTCTTTTCCGATGGGGAAATACCTCGTCGGAAAAGATTATTTTTTCTGGCGTAATTTTTACTGAATTACCTCCCCTGATTATTTTCGGGGGAAATGGCATTTTCGCAAATTATTCGCGCCAGAGACTAAGGAAAGGAGAAAGAACCTTACCAAAATTCCTAAAATATGCCCCCGGATGAGATTCAATAATTTTCGCGGGGGTTTGAAGGTATGCAGGAAAAAAATTGCAAATTATTTTGGCAATATGCAAATTTTCCCGACCTTCCCCCAAACCTCTACTTGGATTAGGTAATATAAATACCAGTCGAAATCCTATAAATAGTAACACTATGCAAAATTCTGGTGATCGAGAAAAATCATCAGGTCACATAAAAAATTTTCCAAATTTGAATAGTATAAATAAAATCATGCCATCCAAGACAATCATGGATCGCTTCGAAGATTCCGTCTGCGAAGATAGCAGACCAACTTCATCCCCCCAAATACAGGAATTCTGCAATATCCCACTGAAAAGGAAGAAGGGGCAGCTTTGCAAGGGCAAACCGGGGAAAGATGGGCTTTGCTGGAGGCATACCGAGCGGCGAGACGATGCCGACCAGCCGATCGGAGGGAAATTTAGGGTGGTCGAGACCATGAGGGAACTGAGGAAAATCGCCAAGGAGGAAGGGGTGAAGGGATATAGCAGGAAGAATAAGTTCGATTTGGTGCGGCTCATTGAATCGGCGACGGACCGGAAATTCAAGCGCCGGGAAGTATTTACCAGGGCTCAGCTCAAGGTGATGGCGAGGCGGAGGGGGATCACCAATATCTCCCGGCTGAAAAAAGATCAGCTGGCTTAGAAGGTGGAGCAGAGCATTGAAGAAGCCGCAGACTATATCGAGGTTGGGGATAAGCGGGAGGCCGTGGGTGGGGTATTTGGCACGGTGACCATCAAACCCAAGACGCAGCTGGACGTGGAGACTTTCATCAGGCTAAGCCAATAGTCAATGTGAAAAATGAGGATCAGGAGTGCTTCAAATATGCGGTCCTCTCAGCTCTCCATCACGAGGAGGTGGGTCAGAAGCACGCCGACCGAGTCAAATAGTATGAAAAGTGGGCGGACGAGCTCAGATTCGACGGCATTGAATTCCCGGTCTCACTCCGAGCAATCGATAGATTCGAGAGGCTCAATGAGGGGATTAAGATCAATGTATATGGATTCGATTCGGGGAAGGAGGGAGGGATCTACCCGCTGAGGATATCAAAAAAGGATGATGCCAGGGCAAAGCACGTGGATCTCATGCTAGTGACTAACGATGAGACGCAGCACTACTGCTGGGTGAAGAATCTCTCACGGCTCTTGACGGCGGAGGTGAGCGATCACAATGGAGAAGCCTACTTCTGCCGCCGATGCTTGAATCACTTCACTCGGCAAGAAAAGCTCGACCAGCACATGGAATATTGCAGTCAGAAGAAGGTGGTGACAATCGAGATGCCGAGCGAAGGGAGCTACGTCAGCCTCCAAGACCATATTCGATCGATGAAGGTGCCATTCGTCGTCTACGCAGACTTCGAGTGCTTCACGACCAAGGTGGGACCCGAACCGCGAAAGGCTGGCGTAGACGGACTCATGCAGCTGCTGGAACGCTTTCTGGAGCTTGTCAAGCAGAAGGCGGAAGGGGGTGAGCCATCCAAACCTCATACCAAGATCCTCCAGAAGCACATACCCTCGGGATTCTGCTATCATATCAAGTGCTTCGACGAGACGGTATATGCCAAGGAGCCGGTGATCTACACCATGCAGCAGGAAGGGGAGGACGTGGGGCAGATCTTCGTGGATCGGCTGACGAAGGATATCCGGGAGATCTATCAGCAGAATGATTTCAAGAAGCCCATAGCGATGACGGAGGAAGATAAGATCGCCTTCGCGGAAGCCACCAAGTGCTCCATCTGCGACCAGGAACTTGGGGAGGATAGGATGAGGGACCATTGCCACTTCACAGGAAAATTCAGAGGGGCAGCGCACAATGAGTGCAATCTGAACTATCGGGTGCTAAAATTCATCCCGGTCATCTCTCATAATCTGGCAGGCTACGCTGCCCATCTCTTCATCAAGGCATTGGGGGTCACTGAGGGCAAGATCAGCTGCATCCCCAATACCGAGGAGCGCTA
>MJUU01055787.1:2896-21277 GCA_002080025.1 Modiolus philippinarum
TTTATTATTAAACTTTTGTTATATTTCACTATACTCATCTAAATTATCAAACTGACAAATTAACACCACATGGGACTTTACAAATTAATTTGAAGGATTTATATTTCACATGTAGGTAAAATGTATATTTTCTTTTATTCAAAGTAGTTTGTCAGTTTGGTAGGCCTGATTCTTTTTAACACGGATAAAAAAATAATTACTTTTTGTTAAATAATGTCAAAGATCCAATTACAAGCAATGATTATAAATCATTTTGAGAATGATAAATATGAAGAAAGTTGGAACAAAACATCTGCTGAATAAAAAGTTTTATGAAATCAATCTGATTTCTCCCTCATTGATATCAGCTACAAACGAGTCTTAAATGTCAATCTATTTTTTTCTGTAGAAGTATCGAATTGATTCAAGTTATTCCAGTTGTACAACATTGTTGAAGTTATATATCTAATGGTTTTTAGTCCTAGGTCATTGAAATTATATAGCAATTAACATTGATAATACCAAATCAATTTATAAGATGTTTATTATGGATCGTTTTTGTATTTAGTATTGTATGAAGTCAAGCCTGTTTAAACATTTAAATGATCATTTAATTTACCCTTTAATAGCTTTTAATGAAATTTGTAAACATCTGAAGGATACAATATATATGAATCATACACAGGAGACAGTTTGAACAACTGGAAAGCAATAGACCATATTCATGGTTCTAGTGCTGCTGATGAGGAATTAATTTCCGAAATGGCCATACAGCTCATTAGAATTATTGCAGTTGGAGTTGACATATGTGTTGTGGTCTCATGTTCATTTACTCCATATCCTTTCGTAAAATATTATTTCTTATCCCGACTTTGGCTCCGTTTTATAACGTTTTCAACAAAGGGAAATAACCTACTGACCCGACAGTCAGGTTTACGGTTCCACTGTAATAAGGGACAGCAGTAGATTTTGAATGCATAGATATCTATCACTGGACTAGGGTTAATATTTCGATTGTCTTTAAATAAATTATTTGAAGCTATTCGGGTACTTACCATGGGGAAAATAGTAAGCGTTGCCAGGGAAAATGTTTACTGACCGTCCTTTCCCTAATGAGACCGAAAACAAGAATGTCGGATGTTAATGAGTGTCGTCCCTTTGAAAAACATGCTAAAATAGCAGTCGTCCCGTAAATATGAAATTCGTCTATTATGAAGTTATATTTGTTATATGTTAAATAAAGATGCTAATATTTGTATGAAACAAAAACCAAAAATATAACGCAAAAAAAAGAAAGGAAATGGGGTAAATGTCAAGGAGACAACATCCCATTTCCAGGTTACAACGACCCAAAACAAAGAATCTAGGGGTCACCGTATGTTCTTCAACACAGTGAGGAACCTCACACCATATAGCAAGCCCCAAATGGCCCCAAAAAGGTAAAAAAGTGAATAAATCAATGGAAACAAACAACATCCAATAACACAAATATCAAGAAACTAAAATTTTATAAAAAGACAAGGACAAGCCAATGACCAACATATTCCTGACTTGGAACAGGAGCAAAAATTGCCTTTTTTTTATCCAAACCCTCCCCCATGTGTGGTGGATGGCTAAAACTAAATACACAAAAAGACTCACAGTAAAATCAAAGTAGAAAAAAGTCCAACTTATCAAGACGAATACCCTTACAATGAAGTACCCTTACAATGAAGTACATAAAACATGAAGACAAAATACACATGTCAGGCATTGGGCGAATTACATTGTAATGTAATACATTATATTACAATTACATTTGAAAATTTAGCATTATATTACAATTACAATTACTTCAATTTTTGAAAGTAATGCATTATAGAACAATTACTTTGTTAAGGTATTGAATTAAATTACACATTACATTTCTCAAATTTTATCAAGAAAAGAAACGGTTAATCATTCATTTTTAAGTTATTTACAGTGAATACTGTGTACAAGTTTATAAAGCAGGAAAAAGACCAAATTCAATCATTGCTTCTCTTGAAAATAATGCAGATTCATTAGAAAAATTACAAACAAAATGTGAAAAGATCCATTATCATAGTTGAAATATTTGTACTTATGTATTTTGTTGCATTTATATGTAATTTATATACTGTATTATCTCTTTTACTGTGTATATTTCCTCTTTTTTACAATTTTTCTAGGACAATTTTGAAATTTACAATTAAAATTAAGCCTTAGGATTGGTTGGGGTAGATAAATGTTGGTTTATTTCACCTTCACTGGGTTAAGTTCATGTGATTTTTAAATGTAAAGATTGACTTTATATGTAGTTTTTGAGAAAAAGGTTCAGTTCAGTTGCAGATCCATATATATTCAAGGTTGGTTTCTTATAACTGACTCTTTAATTAACACCATTTAAAGCCATAAATCCAATTGTTAAAGGAAATAAATGTGACACTTGTTGTTCTTTGAACTAATTATACTTTGATCACTAGAAGCTTTGTGTTTGTTTTGTAAAATAAAGATTGCAAATTTTGAAAACTAAAAATGAAATTAAATGTTTATCATCATATAATTTCTGAATGAAAACAAAATATTTCTTATACATGTACTTTTAAATAAGTTGCAAAGCTTGCAGATATAAAAGAAAAGCAATGTTCAAAATTAACATGGAGTTCCAATATATTTCACTAAAACAAATTTTTATAGTTGAAAAGCTTTACGAGAAGTTGAAAAGTAGAAAAAAGTAATGCTATGTAATGCTTAAATTACAGACATTTTTGAAATGTAATGCATTATATTACGATTACA
Source organism: Modiolus philippinarum (assembly GCA_002080025.1). Classification (NCBI taxonomy): domain Eukaryota; kingdom Metazoa; phylum Mollusca; class Bivalvia; order Mytilida; family Modiolidae; genus Modiolus; species Modiolus philippinarum. The sequence continues at coordinate 5,675 of MJUU01055787.1, forward strand.
TGTAATGCTATAAATATGGCATTACACATTACATGCATTACTTTGTAATAATGTAATGCATTACAGGGCATTACAATTACACATTAGCATTACCCCATGCCTGACACAGGTACTGTCCGGACAAATGCTCGCAGTTACTGACAGCTAGCTTAGGACATAATTTCCGTTGACTATGTGATCAAGCCTTCTTACATATGAAATTTCTATTGAAATACTTCTAAATAAATTTGGTAAAACAACATCATCAATTATGAAAGAAGAACATGATATTGTGCAATGCCAAATACTGCCAATATGAAAAATTGTTTAAATTTAATTATGGTGTAAAGCATTTAGGAGATGATCAATATTTTTGCCAACAAAAACCAGAAGTAAAGATTTAACAACAATGCTGTATTTATATCCTTTATGAATAAGTTTGTTCAACGGATTAATAAATACAAAAAATACCGAAGTTGCATAAAAACAGTAAATTTTGTTATGCTGTACACGTGTTTCAAGGAGTATCCTCTCATCAGCAGCATTAAAATCAAATAATATGGAAAGCCATAATAAGTTTGGAAGAAATTTTCTTAATATGTCAATGTATCTATAATAAAATTTAGAGAATGTTTTTATCAATTTATGATATCTAAACCCTTGATGCAGAAGTTTTTCAGTGAGACAAAGACCGGTTGTTGAAGTCAGAAACATTTCTACATACAGGTGCATATCGAACAAGTTGTGAAATGTAGACCCCGTAAGAAGGGGCTAATGGAACATCGCCGTTGAGATGGGGAAAATTGACTATATAGGGAAGGAGAAATCATCTCTTTTATCATAAACCTTAGTGTTTAACGTTCCTGGATTTATTGATATATCAAAATCAAGAAAAGGAGTACTATCACTGCTGCTATTGGATTTATTTAAAGTAAGTTCTGCAGGATAAATTTCATCTGTAAATTTAGAAAATTCAGGATGATTTAAAGCCAAAATATCGTCCAAATATCTATATGTATTGTTACATTTATCCACTAAATGCTATTTAGAATGGTCTTTTTGAATTTTTGCCATGAATTGTGAATCGTAGCAATCAAGAAATAAATCTGCTATGAGAGGTGCACAGTTGGTACTCATAGGAATACCTATTTTTTGCCGATAGACTGTATCACCGAAACGAACCAAAATATTATCAAGAAGAAAATTTAATGCTTTTATCATATCCTGACAAGTCCAGTTGGTATATTTGTCATGTTTGTCGTCACTGAAAAACGATTTAAATGTATTGCAACAAATGTACGTACATCCTGATTTTTTGAAGGACCATTTGATCAAATACGAAAATTTCTCTTTGATGAGTGTATGCGGTAATGTAGTATAAAGGTTAGAAAAATCATAGCTATCGACGGAGATGTATGCTTCATCAACAGATCGAAGTCTTTCCAAAACTTCTACCGAATTTTTAACACTCCAAAAGTAGTTAATTCCACTGTATTCATAACATTTGTTGCTAAAGTTAATAACGAGATGTTTTATGGTAGTAAGTGCACTGGTCAATAAAATAGAGATATGTGTAGTTGAACATTTACTTGATGCCGAATTAAAACGAAATTTGAAAGGATTTTTGTGTAGTTTAGGAAGCCAATACATAGTAGGAATGCTCTTATAATTAGAAGTTGCTTTAGCTATAGCTATCGTGTGATCATCAATTATTTGTGTTTCTGTTGACGTGGTAGCTTGAAATGTACTAGAATTGGTAATTTCATTCTGAAGCACCTCGATGTAATACTTACGTCAAACAACGACCACATTATTGGCTACTTTATCTGCCGGAACAAATATATACTCTTTTTTTTCCAAATCTTTTAACTTCTGTTTGATTTTTGAAATCGCAGGAATGGTATTCTTCTGCTTCTAATGTGTTTCAAAATGATTTATTCGGATATCAACAACTTCCATGCATTTGTTAATGAAAGTGTCTAATGATTTTTTATCCGCCTTTTCTCTTTTACACCACCTTTTTAAGAATGACATGATGGCTTTTTTAATGACTTCACGATAGTTCTTCCAAATGGTTTTTGAAGGAGGATGATATTTGGGTCCTTTTTGGAGAAAAGTTTTTACCTCTCGGTCCTGGATACGAGTTTGCAATCAATATATATTTATTTCAATGTTTTATTTCTTGGATTTTTATTAAATGTCGATATAATGCAATCGGTTATAGCATTAATGAAATTTTCAATCGAAATTGTTATTATTGCGGTCGACAAAATCTAAAATCTTTCTGTGCATGAAAGTTTAAATTATGACATATTTCTCATTTGTTACAAGAGGGTATGAATGCCCTTTATCGTTAACCATCAAACGCCTCTTTTCAGCAACCGTTAACGTCAAATGGGTCAAAATTTTAACCGTTAATCGTCAAAAATATATAAGCGTGATTCGTAAAATTACTTGAATTTCGTACCTTTATCGTCATTTGGAGAAAAAATTATCGTCAGTCGTCAAAACATATTTTTTGTAGAAATATCTAGCAAATTTACCGTGAAGGCATAAAAAATTCCGTTAACGTCATTTGGCCTAAATTTTACCGTTACCCGTCAAAGGGATACACCCATTCCTACCTCCTTACAGTGTATTACAGGAGGATGATAACATAATTATTGAAAAGTATTGCAGGTAGTCGATATCCATTGGGTAACAATTTAATAAATGAGGGTAATAACATAATTACCGAACAGTATTGCAAGGAGTTGATATCCATTGGACAAAAAGACAAAGTAGATGCAAAACCTCCTCCTGAAAAACTGTAAACCCCAATGGGGTCTGTAAGTCTCGTCATGTGACTTACGAGAATCCACGATAAACAGGCAATTCGAAAACGTTTCCCGCCAAAACATGACGTCAGAGGATTGTGACGTTCAAATTTTTGTTTAAAACGTCAAATATCTTTGTTTAAAATGTAACTTCCGGGTACAATTTTTGATCCCGGAAGTTCCAAAATTGTACAAGACTTACAGGCCCTAAGACACTGACTTGGAACAGGCATTCCAAAAGGATTGATTGGCTAAACCGGTTTTACGTAGCAGCAAACCTCCCCTTCCATTTAAAATATATTTATTGTTTTTTTTAATGTCATTTATAAAATGTATAATGACAACGAAACTATAATCGCAATAGAATAAAAAAGATAACAGGAAACACCTACAATGGCCGAAAAACATAGCCAAATGCCACAAAGTAAATAGGACATGCACAAGAAAAAAAACACAATAAAAATACAAAAGATAAACGTAAACAACGATAGAAACTCGGGACAGCCGGACGACTTAGTACCGGCACTAGCAAAAGCCAGCAGTAGGATTAAACCGGTTTATGGGTACCCAAACCTCCCCTTTCTCTGTCCCGTTTCCCTATAGTATAATAAACATACAAATAAAGCCCATACAGGTAGACTACTAACTCCATGACCACAATCTAGAAAAGAAAAATGGGGGAACAAAACGTAATTTTGAAAGATGGGTCAAGGAGTGCTCGCCGCTAAACTGCCGGCTAGCTCAAGGAGCCTAGTCTGCTGGTAAAACACTGTCGCACTACGGAAGGAAAATCAAATTCAAAACTCCCAATGGGTTTGGTAAAGAATCGTCATGTATTTCAGTAGACATCGGCAGTATCAGTGAGAGGCCAGTATGTGTGTAAAATCCTCAGGTCACTGGATCCCAAAGCTAATTTAACGGACACGTGCAGAATATCCTGTCGATATCCCCTATTGCGTAAAGAATGTAAGTTACGTCCCAGTTTTTCTGGATTTTTAATCAGTTTCTGGCATTTTTTAACAACATTTCCGTAAAATCGAGGATGGGAAATGCCCTTAGAAATAAGCTGTTTGCGAGTGACATTATATTTAGAAGTCAGATGTTCATATCTTCGATAAAACTTTTTAAATGTATTTAACAATTTATGAAATCTGAAACCTTGCTGCAAAAGTTTTGAAGTAATTTGCAAGTATATTTCGTGAAAATTGATATTAGATTTTTCATTACGTTAATATTTACATGTTGTTTGATTATTTCCTAATCATAATAGATAGGTCTGTCGGCATTGAAAGGAATATCCGTTAGATTAAAATATCAAATCTGAGTTTTATATGTATTTATTTTGAAAGTCTTGTGTCGTCGAAAGACTTTGATATTAGAGAAGAATTAGTTTCACGCCGTTTAAAAATTTTCTTTTCAACTAACTTTATATATTGAACAAAATATGGGAAAATGGTTAATCCTGACTTAGAGTATATGGAAATTTTCATTATTCACTTCTTTTATGTGACGATAAAAATATCTCATTTTAAAAAAAAAATCAAAAGGTACAAAGAAGTAACTAAGTGGTTAAAGGTTACGCAATAACCAGACATTAACCAATTTTTACAAGATAAGCGTTTTGCTGAGCTTTCTCGGTATTCTGCTAAACTCGGTGAAGTTTTTTGGGAATTATGTATTGATTTTTTAATTTTCTGTCCGCCTGAAAGACAGGTCAGATGCAGTCAAGAAGCTTTCGCTTAATACATTGTATATCCGACATGAAAATGAATAAAAAGAATATTAAAAACTGACTTGATGATCTCGGTTTTATATTTTGATTTCTAACATCGGAATTTTTCAAGAACCTTTTCAGTACTTGTTGAGTACGAACAGCGGTACTGACTTTTTCATTTCAAGGTCAACAGATGTACGTATATATATATTCATATAAGAATATAATATACCAAATAACTGGCAATACAGGTAAAATTGAAAATGATTAAATGTGAAGTTAAACAGGCGAGAAAGTTAGATCAAAACATCCGAATAACAAGTTAATTTGATTTCTCCCTAAATGCTATCAGCTATACACAGGTCTCCAATATAAAATTTAATTTCTCTCCGCCAAAGCATCGATTTCATTCAAAGTTATTTACAATATTGTTGAAGTTATATATATTCAATAGTTTGTAGCTCTAAACCATTGAAATTATTTTCAATTATCATTAATAATAAAAAATCAATTTATAATTCAATATTAAGATGTTTATACTAGTATTATAAAAACTATTTTGCATCGTGATGTTTATTCTAAAGTCAAGTCTATTATAAGGAATCTGTGATATGTAAGAGATGTTGTATATGTGAATCTGCAAGGCAGCTTACAGTGGACTCGCCTTGTCCTATAAAAATACAATATAACGCACTTCTTTTCTTAAAATACAACCTTGTCTCCTTGTAAGCTGGCGAATCGTGTAAGATAAAACTACGTTGTTTCCTTAAAATCCGGCCAATCGTGTTACTTATGACAAAGTGTTGCTAAATAAAGACATTTCTCGTATTTGCGCATCTTGTAATACAACGCATAAAGAGCTTTATTTACTTGATCTCTAGTAAACAATGAAAGCATAAGGAGTAAATGCGCATGAGTCAACGTCTCTATGAATACATGGTCACTTCGCTATTATTGTTGTTCTTCACATTAAGTCACCATGAGGCCTTCAACAATGAGCTTTGCTCATACCTCATAGTAAGTTCTAGACGGACTTTCATCGGTTTGAGCGGAATCATGGCTAAATGTTTCGCAATGCTACATCCATGCATTTTTACTGATGAATGCGGGGTCGTCAACATAAAATAAACTTGAAAAGTGATTTTACAATTGCTGTCAAAAAGACCAACAGAAGACATTCACAACATACAAAGAACTGAATACCATTCATCGAATAAATTGCAAGAAAACATTGAATTATTACTTCTCTATAAGTCTTTTTTTTCGCAGTACATACATTACCATTATTACAATTAAACATAAAACCCAGGTATGTCTAAGAGCAAACAATTTCTATATTCTAACTGTATAGTTTGCGCTTTATATTTTCTTTAACTAGAAACTTCAACTTTAGTTTTTGTATGTTCATTTTAATCTTGCAAATATCACAAGATTAAAAGGGAAATAAATTCTCTCCCTGTTTCACCCGAATTCCACATTTAAAATCTCGGAGTATTCATTACTTTTCGAATACAATTCTAAATATCTTGGCACATACAGTTCACAGATTTTTCCATGCACATGTACATTAAATTGTACCACTCTTTGCCACATTCATACTATTCTCCACACAGTGTCAAAGGCACATTTCAAATCAATAAATGATCAGAAGAACTTTTTTCAAGACAAAAATAAAAAGAAGTTAATGAAAATTGAATTAAAATATTGTCATTAGTGGAAAACCCCATCTGAACAAGCTTGTTCTTTGTGATTAATTCATATCTCCATGAAAATTTGTTATTCTATTATTTAGAACAGCAGAAAACACGTTACCTATACAAGAATGGAGTGTGACTCCTCTATACGCAATAGGATAAGATACTCAACCTTTGTTTTCAAAAATAGGTATCAATATTTCATGGTATAATGTATAGATTTTATGTCAATATCCTTAAAGTTCAGACTTGATTATGTAATTTTCAAATTGGCATTCCGGATCGCCTGATGAAACTCCTGTTTCATTTGTAAGGGCGTTTGTCTCAGTTATTTATTTTCTCTATCTGTAAGTGATCCTTATATTGCTATGTATTCTGGATTTATGATCTGTGGTTGTTGCTTCGGTTTTCATTTCGTAGTTATTAAAAACCCAGATTTACAACATCTCCAGTATTTTCTTCATCATATTAACTATGTTGAAAAGAAATTTTGAAATCGCACGAAACTATTTCTTCTTTCGTATCAGAAATCAATTCACAAACCGACGCAACATTTAGTAGTTGAAGTTTTGACCATGTTTGTTTTCCTAAAGCTGTTTAAATTCAATTAGATAAGCAAAGCAAATATAAACACAGTAAATGTTTTGGTCTCGTAATCATGGGCTTAATAAGTAATTGATAAGACATAGTTTTGAAGTAAAAAAACTTGAAGTCATCCCTTTGAAGTCAAGACTTGAAGTCATCCCTCCAGAAGTTTTACGGTCGACATCACCATCTATTGGACCGCTATGGGATATCTGTTTCCCAGATTACAACAGATCTTTCTCTCTAAAGCTTAATTGTTGTTTCCTCTACCGGATTTGACATGTTCAACACGGCGAATGTCTTATAAGAAGCAGGAGATGCTAACTCTACCGGTGCACCTGATCTCACCCATGGTTTTTTATTGGGTTAATGTTGTTCAACTTTGTGTGTGTGTGTGTCTTCATTTTTCTTTTCTGTGCCGTACCCATGTTGTGTCTCTGTTTTTTTATTCTTTTTTTTGTTTCTGATGTTGCCATTGTCCTTGGATTGTTCGTTTTGGATTGACGGTTCGGTTCTCACTTACTTTGAAAATAAGCAAACAATTCCGTCGAGGTGCTACGGGCCGTCTTATTATAAGGAATTGACAAAAGCTCATCGTTAAATGCCTAAGGGTGACTTCAAGATGAAGAACAACGAAAAAAGCGTTGTACCTGTAGCAGGCTTTGGGTCATATAAAATGTTGCATTACAGTACTATTACTTTGTGAATCTAACATTACAGTCACAACAATGATTAATTTTTTGCCTGTTGTAATGCATTACATTACAATTACTTTGCCTGTATAATACATTACCTTACACATTATTTTTTTTCAAATACAAATAAAAACCTTTCAAATGCAGAATTTATCGAAACTGGGTCATTATAACACATTGTACATATACTACACCAGTGATTTTCATGGTCATTTACAACAAGGGCCTGTGTCCAATGTTATTGGGAAAATAAGCGAACACATCTTTTTTAATTTTCAGTATATTTGACCTTTAACTGAAACAAAATTTTTCATACTGATATACCAAGTAGCATATTTGATGATGTAACCAAGAAAACAAATTCAACAGAACTTGTTCCTCATACAGAAAAACCTTTGAAATTGAAATTTTTTTTAATAAGTTAAAATTTTCCTTTGAATTGCAATGCATCGGGATTTAAGTAGATTGGGAAAATATAGTCTTTGGACTGGGGCCCGTATTTTGCCCCTAATCATACAGTAGGAAAATCACTGTAAACGGACATAAAGTTTACATTTCCTCTGATTTGATCATAAATAAGATTCCAAAAGTATAACTTCCAAGGGAACAAAGATCCGGTCAGTTTACCTTTCCATATTTTTCTAAAGTATGTCTCTAATTGTCAATTTATTTGTCATCAAGGTGTTTAAAAGATAATCAATTAACATGTCATCAAAATGATTATCTGTATGAGACGTAAGGACAGAGGAAAATGAAGCTTTGGTTAATTTTAGTTACAGTAAAAACATTAAGGTCTTAACTAGGTGAAATAACACAACTAATCTTAGTTTTAAAATTTTCAGTATGTGTTCTCCCTTTTTTTATTTATTTATTTATTTGTTAATGAATCCGTAGAAATTTCATAGAAGACTTGGTATTTAAAAAAATCATATTTAAATATTCAAATCTGTCTATTACAATGTTCACAATTACACATTACCATTACCCGAGTTTGGTTTCGCTATAAAACCGGATTATCCCACCATTTCCTATGGAATGCCTGTAATTGCGGCTTATAATTTTCAGGGGGTTATGCACCAACTTTGTCATTTATAACATTGTTACATGAATAAATGAGGAAAATATGTCCTTGCTTTTAATTTTCATGCATGTGATTGTAGTTCCTGGCCATTGTAGGTGTTTGCTGTTATCCTGTTTTTGTAATAGGGAGAGAAATTTTCAGTAATACTATAACCGATTGAATAATACAGTCTTTAAATAACAATCCAATAAATAATACTATGGAATAAATATTGATTGCAAAACCGCATGTTTGTTTCGCAATTTGGTCAGTTTCATATTGTTATTTGAATCCGATTGAAATGTCTTTGTTTCTTTGTTTTTCAGATGTTGCCATTGTTTTTGATTGCTCGATTAACACTGACGGTGCGGTTCTGCCTTACTTTTATAGGATATATATCAAATGTAAAGGCACAATTGTGTTTACCGTTTGTTTTATAGTATGAAGCCAAACTGCCCCTTATGTATGATTCTACAGAAGCGTACAGTGGACTCGGCTTGTCTATTCAAGTTTTTTTTTTCTTGTTTTGAATATTGTAGCCATCATCCAAAAAGCATCAGTATTTCCGTTAAGCAAAAGGTATCTAATGTAAAAGCCAAGTATCGAAAACAAATTGTAAAGGGCTTTAATATTTTTCAACACAATCAATTTTTAAAATATTTTGACATTGATACAAGTTTGATTTTTTTTGCCGCCCGATAAAAACTTCATATAGAGCAGTTTTTCAGGCGCATTTTTTGCTGTTTTTTTGAGTCGATATTTGTTGTTGCATATCATCTTTTTTCATATTTACCATGATTACATAAACAACCTACCGATATAAAAAAATATCTAAGATTTTGAAAATACTATAAACAAATCAATGTTATTACATTGAATTATTTTATTTCTTTTATATTTATAAATTAATTCCGTTGTTGTTCTTTTAGTTATGCTAGTTTTGTTAGGTTTACTCTTAGAACAACATTTTAAAACTGTACCTCTGTAAAATTTGATAGGTGGATTTTAAAACTTGTCAGTGTTCAAGTACTTAGTACTTAACTTATAACTAGTCGTGTTTAAATAATTATGAAGTTACTAATGCTCAAAGATTCTTTAACGTTTTCGAATACAGTGGCCATATGTCATTATTATTAATTGCAGGGGCAGTATTTGTTTTCTATGGAAGCGTATAGTGGACTCGCTTTGTCTTATAAAAACACCTTATAACGCACTAATTTTCTTAAATAAAATCACCTTATCTCCTTATACGGTGATAAATCGTGTTAACTAAAACAACGTTGTCTTCTTATAAGGCAACAAATCGTGTTATTTATGACAGGTTTTTGCTTTATTAAGACATTTCTCGTATTAAATCAAAACGTTTTATTTTAATTAAAATAACATTGTATTAACTTACTGCATGAAAACAAATAGAAGAGTTTAGGATGTATTAAGTTAAAACATGCTGTGATATACAAGGCAACAACATTTTTTATTTAATGTCTTGTCTTGCTTTCTAAAACGGTAAGCGTTCTTAGTTAACTCGTTTTATTTAGGTGATAACACAAAAAATTACAAATATTTTGTCTAAGAAGACAATTAAATGTCTTATTTAAGATAAATTGTAGCCTTAACATCATCCATTTTGAATTTTACTCAATGGCTTCGTAGCCCTTTATTAGCGAATGATATAAAGTGATCATGGGGTCCGTTCGTCTGTCCGTTCTTTTTTCCGTCCGCTCTAGTATTACACGCTTTGAGGTGATAACTCCTCCTAGAGCACTTGGTGAAGTTCAATGAAACTTTCACAGAATGTTCAGTGCATATTGCCATTGTGCACAAGTTACATGTATCTATTTTTTTACTTCAATTTTTTGTTGTTGATTTTTTACTGCCGCCATAAGGGTACACACTTTGTGGCGATAACACTCTTCCTAGACCATCTAGTGAAATTCTATGTAACTTTCACAGAATGTTCAGTTTATATTGCCATTGTCACCACAGCCGGTGAGCAAACCATCGAAAAAGCAATTAAAACCGCGTTTCTCAAAACATCCGGATCAAGGGCGATAACACCACAAACGCTACCACTAGATGGCGCTTCCCTGACCTTAATATTTTTTTCAATTCACAATCTCGTGAAAATACACAAATATATTCATAAAATTAAATGAATGTACCTTATATTTAATAACATATCGATATAATAAACATTTCTCCACATGACTAAACAGTTTTGATAACAATTCTTGCAAGTAAACCCCTGAAATCTGTGTTTGAAATCAGGTCGACGAAATGTAAACAAACCACGCGCGACTCAATGTTTACCTTTATGGGGCCTCAATTCAATTGACACAAACATAGTTCTACGTCACAAAATATAAATAAACCGGTATTACAGGAAATTTAACGTATATTCTTTGGGTAAAATCCGGGGTTTCCCATCATTCGCAGTATTTACATCAGAATCATCTAAGAATTGAGGGGTACTAAAAGGACGTGAAAGCTAGCGTTGGAACCATAGAATTCAATGTTTTGGGGTAGGTTTTCGTTCCATCAAGGCTTAAGTTTCGATTTGCATGCATTATTTAACATGTAATATTCGAAGAGTGTAAGAAAATACCATCGGAATCAACGACCTTGTCACACTTTTGTGTAGCACGTGGTGTAAATTTCTGACAATACACAACTACATCTGACTGACAAAGGTGGATTTACATAACAGCATTTCAAAACGATATACGTTTGTTTTTGAACATCGAAATGCCTAACTCTGTTAATTAAAGTACTCTCTTTCCTTATATTTACTCCACTATCAGGTCTCAGCAATATATGGAAAGGGGGGGGGGTTTCCCTAGGTAAACAATCAAATGAAACTGTCTCAATATGCCTGACAACATAATTATGTTGTAAAAGGAAGAGCTGTTTTAAACTCAACACATCTGTATGTTGATAAAGTCTTTAAATATTTTCTTTTGATGCTTCTTTTATTTTTATAGTATTTTTTTGTTTGTTTGTTTTGTTTTGTTTTTGTATTTATTTGTTTGTTTGTTTTTGTCATATTAGATGCTATTTTATTATGACATTTAATCCACGCTTTAACCCCGATTAACATTCCCAACATATTATGAACAAACAGTTAATTTTGAGCTTTTCTTTAGTTTAAGGCACATGGATTACATATATTATTTTTTATTTCAGAGATCTAAATTATGGGTACATTTGTGGGATATGTATTATTTATGAAACACACAATATTGCGATATTTTTTTAAGAAGCTAATGAATGATTTTTGTCTATTTTGAGAATTTTAAGGGATAATATTATTTTGTTTTGAATATCTTTGGGGATATGTGTAGATATGATTGAAGGATACAGGATATTGATGTGGATTATTTTTGTTATTTAAAAGGTCAAAAATATCAATAACCCAGAACAAAAAAAAATCTGGAAAAGGAAATATAAATTATTTCAATTTCTGTTGTACGCACATGTAAGCCAAGTTAAGTTTTTTCTTCAACTCTAGTGGTGCATTAATATTCTATATACATCTGTACATGTTTTAACCAAAGATGGATTCATAAGAGGAAGTGGCATTACAATTTTAAGAGACTATAGTATTCATTGTCTACATGTATATATCTTATCTTTTTTGTACCCTATTACTAATAAAAAGAAGAAAATTTAGCTTATCTCACAGAATCAAAAATTGCCCATTACAAGCTTGTTTCAGTTTTGTTGCAGGTTGTTTGATGACATTTTCATTTGATTTTGGTTGTTATTCCTCCATCATGTATCTTAAACATGTTCGGCTTAACTTATATTTCATATTCCAAATATGTGTAATAAATTCTGTTGCAATGTCCATAAATCTGATTTCAACATAACCTTTTTAACTAATATATTTACCAGTATGTAGACTCACCCTGTCAACGCAGTCTGTTTCACTCCTTAGGGTGTTTATGTGGACATGCATGTCAGATTTTTTCTCATAGTATCTGTTATAGGGATTATGATACACCAATGTCATGTGGGTATGCTATACTTTCTTGTACTTTATTTATAATATTACTATTTCAGGAGATACTCTCTAGGTACTCTTTATGTGCTACATTTTATTTATTGTAGCACTATTTAGTTTCTGGACAGATCTGATCAACTTCAGCAAATGTTGAATGGCAATTTTTTGTTCTGATATCTTGCATGTTCAAGAACTCTCCAAATGAGAGCTGTGATCTATAAAAATACTGAGTACAACATTTTGATAACATCTAACAGTTTGCAGGATTTATCTATTTTTTGAAATAATAATATCAGGTACATACGGTCTAAACTGTTTTTAGGAAAGAGTTGTACCGCATTGTTGATTTAAATGTTACTATGAATATTCCATATATTGTAATCATAAACCAATTAAATTATATATCAGTTAACATTTGTTAGGAAAAATCAATTTATTTTTTTATAGTAAGATTTTTATATTATTAAAACTCTTATAGATCGTTATTTCTGTTTTAAGTCAAGCGGTTTTCACATTAAACAAATCATTTTAATGAACGATTAATTTGTAAACAAGTGAGATACACATGTGAAGCAAATATATAAGATCATTTTGAAGACATACTTGGAAACAATAAATTAGGACAGGTAAAATGCAGATGTTAATTTCAGTATAGAACTTTAACAAAAATATGATAAAAATATGCAGTTTTACAATCAATATTTATATTACTCAAATTTTTATTTATTGTATTGTTATTTAATGACTTCAATCCGTTATAGTATTACTAAATATTCAATTTGAATTTCAATAAATTGGAGTAATTAATATATATCGGTTAATTTCAATTTCAATTTCATTTCTTGCGGTAAAGTTTATAACGAGGAAATATTTTTCCACTTGTAACATTGTGATAATATATTTTAGACGCTTTTGTGATGCAATTAATAGAAGTTTTAGATACAAATTAAACTATATATATATATATATTTTTTTTTGCAAAAATAAATAATAACCTTACAAGATCCCGTCCATTACCATATTTCATCCAGTGCAGATAAATTCCAAGGCTTGCCTACCTTTTAGAACTTTTTAAAAATATACACATTCTTTCCTATCGTTGTCTATGTTTGTCTTTTGTCTCTTTATTGTTTTTTCTTGTGCAGTTCCCTGGTGGATTGTGGCATGTGATTGTAATGTTCGGCCAATGTAAGTGTTTCCTGTTATCTTTCCTTCAGTAATTTCCTTTTTAGATCCTTTCGGTAATTTGTTCTCTAATCAGCTTTTACACATATTTCGATTGATGGATTTCCAAATGTTTTGATTTGATCCGCCCTAAAGAAACATAAGTTGTCGACATGTGCATATGCAGAAACTAAATTCATAGCAACTTCGGTATTTTGTTAGTTATACATAAATAACTATCGAGAAGTGGTGAATTATGGTCATTATTCGGATAAATGGAAGTTCTCTTTTTTTCTCTAATGATAAAAGATAAACACAAAGAATTGTATTCCGAATAGAGTTGGGAGGAAATAACATGAGACTTTATTCAACATATGTTGAATATGGAAATATATCGAACCGGCCGGAACCAGTTTACATATCGTTAGGAATTTATACTTGAGTTATATTTTCTTTTAAAATTTGTTTGGTAATTGTAACTGTCCTTTTACTTTCAATTAAAAATTCCGGTTTAATAATTTGAAAATCCATCAGGGATAATTTGTTAGATTAAAATATTTTATATGAATTTTTATGTACATCTCTTTATTTGGCAAATTTGTGTCTAGAAAGGACTTAAAACATTAAAATATATTTTATTTCTTTGCTACATAAAACAAATATTGAAAAAGTGATAGAAATAATTGTAGGAAAACATGCATTTGGTCAAATATATACGAGGGCTATTCCTAAAACAGAAATAACGGGACCATTATACAATATTTTACGAAAGGACATGCAGTCAATGAATATGAGCACATGTGTTTACTCCAACTGTAATAATTTTAATGACCTGTATCTTTAAGTGTATCTTTAAGTGCTGTGGTAGTACCTATTGCAAATTTTAAGCTTGATTGTCGTGTTTAAATAATGATCAGGTTGCTGATGTCCTAAGACTTAATTTTTTCCAAATACCTATCAATATGTCAATATTATTAATTGCACTGGCAGTATTTTTTTTCCATCCGTTTAAAACGCCTCGTAAACTAATACTTTGATTAAAACTATTTTTTTAGAAATTAATTTAGTAACAAATGTTTATTGTAATTAAAAAATAGAATAAAAAGCCCATAGTTTATAGCGATTGATAAAGGGGGTCATTCTATTCGATGGTCGCTGAAAGGAATTAACTGACTCACATGAATGCATTTGAAACCTACTAAATTTATTTTCACCTGTAAAATTATGACGTTATAAGGAGAAAAGTTTTGTTTCATTTACACAATGAATTAAGGGGCTATTTAGGAATGAATTCTTGAATATGTTGCACTTATTAAGGTCTTTCTCACTACAGTTGAATGTACTTCTTGTAATTATCCCCGCACTTTCGAAGAAAGTTCGGGGATAATGTAATACCCTCCGTCTGTCCGTCCGTCCGTCCGTCCGTCTGTCCGTCCGTCCGTCCGTCCGTCCGTCACACTTTTCTTGTGACTCAAACTCCTCCTACATTTTTGGATTTAGGGATTTAATTTTGTTGTAGAATTGTTGCATATAGTGTGCAGATGCGCAATAAGCTTTCGGATTTTCGATATTGGTCTTGGTGCAAACAAGAGGCCCCATGATGTCAATTTTTACACATGTGGCATGTGACACAAACTCCTCCTACATTTATGGATTTAGGGATTTAATTTTGTTATAGAATTGTTGCATATAGTCTGTAGATGCGCAATAAGCTTTCGGATTTTTGATATTGGTCTTGGTGCAAACAAGAGGCTCCATGATGTCAATTTAAACAAAGACCAAAAGATGTGGATTAGACACATGTGGAATGTGACGCAAACTCCTCCTACATTTTTGGATTTAGGGATCAAATCTTTATGCAAAATTGTTGCATATAGTCTATAGATTTGCAAT
>MJUU01055787.1:22028-41206 GCA_002080025.1 Modiolus philippinarum
TCAAAGACCACTTATTTTTTGGAATTCTACCTAGCAACCATACTTAAATTATTTATTTAGTTTAGGAAAAACATATTCATCAACTGGATTTCAAAAATATTTATTCCAGTTTTGGTTAATTTCCTGAAAGTCTCAAAGACTATTATTTTTTGGAATTCTACTTAGCAACCATATATCCTAGAATTCTTTTAGTAACAATAATGACTATCAATAGGTAGATTAAAAAAATATGCCAAGGGTGTATAACAACTGTTTTCTGTGTCAAACAGGGAGTGCGGGGATAGCTGTCGTTTCCGACAACATCTAGTTATTATTATAAATAAGGTCTTTTAACTCAATTTCGGAAAATTGGCTGATCATATTTTTTTATAGTTTTGAAAAAAATTAAATATTTGCAATAATCAACAAGCCTTTGCCTGCGTCTATCTGGGTCACTCTGTGAATCTTTTCTTATTTTAGTAACCGAGATCTCTCTAAAACACTGTCTATGAGATAAACTAAATAACTGTAACTGATACCTTAATTCTCATTCAATATTGCACAATTTTGAAATCTAAACAAAAATGTCTGTAAAAGTTACAAAGGACACAGTTCAGGAAAAAAAACATAACTAAATGTAATAAAGTGGATAACAGAAAACATCCAACATCGGCTGAAAATTACAATTACATGCTTCCATATGCCAGGGAACTACACAGGAGAAACACCATTAAGAAAAAGACAAACGTAATCAACGATAGAAAAGCGGGACAGCCAGACTTGGTGCCGACACTCGCAAAAGCCAGTGGTAGGGGTAAACCTGTTTATTGGCACCCAAGCCTCCGCTTTATCTGTCCCGTTTTCCTTTAGTATATAAACATACGAATTAATCCAATACAGATATTCTACTAACTCCATCTCCACAATCTTGAAAGGAGAGAAAATGAAAATACGTAATTTTGAAAGAGGGGTCAAGGGGTGTTCGCCGCTTATCTGTAGGCTAACTCAAGGCCCCTTGTCTGCAGGTAAAAATCTGTCGTACTGCGGTGGAAAGATCAATCTCAAAACTTCCTGAAAGATTTGGTCAAAATTATCATATATTTCAGTAAACATCGGCAGTATCAGTGAGATGCTTCTAAAACTGATATTCACACCTAGACCATTAAAACCAATATTGCATACATATAACGTCAGTGAGTCATTAACATTAAAAAGATATGATGTAAATGCACATGAGACAAAGTCTCTACAAATACATGGTAAAACATAGCAATAGAACAACGCTTTTATTGTTGTTCTTCATCTCGAAATCATCATTAGGCCTTCAACAATCAGCTTGGCTTATACCAAATACTAGTACTAAGTTCAAGACGGACCATAGAACCGATTTGAACGGAATTCATTAAACATATTTTTGAACAATGCCATTCTTCTTTGCAGCTTAGCATTTTCAAATACTTCAGGATTGGTTTACAGGGGTTACAGCAGCCATTTGCTTTTTCAAAGGGGTGGTCTTTACAGAATGTATATTTTCATCTGAAATATTTTCTTTCAAGTTATTCTCAATGCCATGCAGATTATTTATTTGCTTACAATTTAATTTTGACCTACAAATTTAGAATTTGTATAGAGCATAATTAAATTTCTAACATAATTATTATAGGATTTTTATAAATTTCCAAATAGAACAATATCTGAGTTAAGTGTCACTTTTATTCATTTCTTTTTTAAAAATCAATCAAAGGCTCTGAGATTTTTTTTCCAAAAAGCAGAAAATGTGTTAAATTGATTCGGTTCTTTGCAAACAAAAAGGAACTTAAAGTTTTATATTATATTTTTTTAAAGAAATCCATTTATTTGTAAAATTTTCCACGGAATTTTATTTTCAAGTAGCCTTTGTGGTCTTGAATACAAGAAGAAAGTTATAATTTCTTTCCTTCTAGCATTTTCAAATAGTTGAAATTCAAACCTTTATTATCGGGATACCTCGGGAAAAAAAAAAAAAAAAAAAAAAAAAAAAAAAACCATTGAAGACAATGTATTGGATAATTTGTTCATCTTATTATGATCTTCATTATTTCTTACGTTTTCGTATTTCGGTATATCATGTTTGTATTGTTATAAAGTTAACATATATAACGTGAAAATACTATTGTTCATGGGGTTATAATTTTCGTGGATTTGGTGATTCGCTAAAACCACGAAATTAAGCTCCCAACGAAATGTCTTTTTTTTGCTTGGAGTTTAATGCATAAAATTCAAAACCACGAATTTAAATTCCCACGAAATAGTGATACTTATCAAAACCACGAAAATTGATGTCCACGGATAAAAGTACTTCCACAGTATTTAAAGTAATCAGTTCAACTTACCTTAAGTTTGAAGAAAAGTCAAAAAAGAAGTCAAAGGTTATATTACCATGTATGTTTGCAGCTAAACTCGGAAACTATAAGACATGACTGACCCAGTATATTGGCAAAAAAGATTCCAAATGCCCAGGAATACATTTTATCGTTTGACCAAAACCCTACAGAGTAATTGCGCTTAACATGTTGCATAAAGCGGTTTTGACTTATAACTATGAGTTGACATGTTCAACACGGCGGGTGCCTTTTAAGAAGCAGGAGATGCTTACTCTACCCGTACACGTGATCTCACCCATGGTTTTTATTGGGTCCGTGTTGTTCATCTATATGTGTGTCTTCATTTTTCTTTTTTGTCCTGTGCTCTAGCGGTGTCCTTGTTTGTTAGTGTTTCCGATCTTGCTTTTGTCCATGGATTGTTCGTTCTTTTGACTGACGGTTCGGTTCTCACTTACTTTTAAACCGCTAGAGAAAGGTTAACAACAAGTATATTTATATTAATCAGTTTGAAGAGACATTGTTTTCCAGCCTAATGCCCAAGGTCATCAAGATCACCGGTCAAAGTCAAATTTGGTATTTTCATTGTAAAAACTTTGAAACGGTTGAAGACAGCTAATTAAATGAATTGGAGAAAATGTCTCATCAAGGTCTTAATAAAGTCCTTCATTAGTATAACAATTTTAATTTCGAACATAAAATTAAACAAAACATCGACTGTGAAAAACTATATTGGAAGTTACCTCACAATTTCAAATTTGGATGATTTCAATAAAAATTGATTTTTTGTAGATTTTGAGGCTGCGAATCGTCGAATTGGTCGTTTTAGGTAACATCGGCTGTTGCTTGCAATTGCAAATTAAGTTACATTTACATTTTGACTATATCTATAAGTGAGTACCAACAAATACACGCTCTTATTTCTGGACTCGTAAGACGCTACCTCTAATAAGACAATATTATAGTTGCTTTTTTATTGGCTAAGTTTGTACAATATAGAACTGTTGTAATTGGTATTTTTTCAGAGGAATAATTGAAATGTGTTAAGTAACAAGCGTTGAAGAAACAAGAAAAGGCAAGGTAATCTATATTGAAAGAAACAAGATAGCCAAAGATAAACAGAACTGCATACCACAGAATTGACAGTATGTTCATATATGTTGTCATTAGACATTATGATTTGTGTTGGAAACTGAAATACTGTATTGAAAAAAGAATAACGATACAGTCAAATTAATACTTAAATATCAAAACCAACAAAAAAGACTCGTGTGATTCTTGGAATATGTTTTTCATATTTCAATACATTAAATTGAATAATTCAAATGTAAAAACAAACTAATATTTAAATATTGAAACCAACAAAAACCTAATGCGATTCCTGGAACAGGTTTTCCATATTTCTAATATATTAAATTGAATAATTCAAAGGTTTTGGAAATTTAAATTGAAATTTGTCAATTGATAATGTTAAGGTGTTGAAAATGCATTTTGATTTATCCATATCTAATTAGGGTTCATCAGTTATTTATATTGCATGTAAAAAAAACAAGTCAGCAGAGTCTGAGTTTTGCTACATAGTCAAACTATCGCATTTTGAGAGTTAGTGTTAAGTTTATTACGAGCTCAAAAGCCAAAAAGCCATCTAAGCTTTTGTCGTCCTTTGCCAGTGATAAGTTTTGTGTCGTCAGACATCCATCGTTCGTCTGTCAAGAATTTCGAAAACGTTTTCCTCTGAAACTACCTAACCAAAAGTCTGACTTATTACAATCGTATACAGTTTAAAATTGTGTTGGATTAGACCGAACACTAAGTAACATGGCTTCTTGTATTAAAAAAAAATAGGGGCCAATAGCGTTTTTTTATAACACAGTTAACTCAAAAACAATTGCAGATATCAAAACTGACGATTTAAAAATGGTCTACCCGTCCTGCAATTTTGAAGAAAATGCTAAAATATAGTGATACTATTTGTCTTATACATTAAAAAAAACGATAGGAGATAGAGTTAATGATATCTGACTTATTACAATCGTATACAGTTTAAAATTGTGTTGGATTAGACCGAAGACTAAGTAACATGGCTTCTTGTATTAAAAAAAAATAGGGGCCAATAGCGTTTTTTTATAATACTGTTAACTCAAAAACAATTGCAGATATCAAAACTGACGATTTAAAAATGGTCTACCCGTCCTGCAATTTTGAAGAAAATGCTAAAATATAGTGATACTATTTGTCTTATACATTAAAAAAAAACGAAAGGAGATAGAGTTAATGATATCAAAACAAGAGTGTCAAGCATGTCAGGATCTTCGTTTGCAGCAATTCAAAGAAAATGTGATAAACATATTGGAGGTACTACCCCTTATCTGCAACGGTTGGACCTGGTAATGATCTGTGTCCGTGTGTCCCTCCGTCCGTCAATCTGTCTTTCATTTCGTCCGTCCGTCCGTCCGTATGTCACACTTTTTTACTCAACTCATCAGACCCCACTAGTCAGAATTCATTCAAATTCTACAGGATTTGACAATTTTAGGTCGAGTTAAGCGACATTGAATATTTCCAAATTGCTATGCAATGTCAAATTCTGTGGACGCACCTCCTCAGAAACTGCTGAAAAGAATTCATTCCTTTTTTACAGGATTGGTTATCTCCATTATTGCATCGCTGATTTGATTCGTCAAATATTGTTGGAGTTATGTTAATATTTAATTTGAATATTTAACAATGTTATACAATGTTATACAATGGCAGATCTTGTGGAAGCAACTCCTCAGAAACCACTACTCAGATTTCCTTCAAATTTTACAGGATTGTTATTCACCATATGTACAAGATCACAGAGATTTATTTGGGCAATATCGGAACAAAATTTTCTGAATAATTAACATTTAACATGATGGAAATAAAAGCAGGATATTAAGCCTAAAATGTTTGGTATTATTTAATAAACAAAAATAGCAACAAGTTTTATTGTTCAAATAGAAATGTTCCTATATTACTAAAACAATTACAATACATCAAATTAGCATTAGCTTATAATTATTGAGTACATCAAAACACTATTTGGGGGGTTTCTCTAACTAAAAAATAAGATGTAATGAGAATTCATATTTTAAAAAAGGAGATAATAAAACCCAGAAAGGTAATAAACTTTTTTTTTCTTTTGCAAACTTGTCATGGAAATATAAAGTTAAAAAAAGTCTTAGAATTAAAAAAATTCTTATATGGTAAATTTCCTGAAACTCCCAAAGTCTTTTTTTTAGGATTCTACTTAGCAACAATACATATCTTTCAGTGATAGCAGTTTTCTTTTCAAACATGTTTGGATTTCATCAATATTTATTAGCTCTTGGTTGCCACGGAAACCAAACCAGAAAACTGAAATTTAATTAATAAAGTATTCTACGTATTTTTTTACAATTTTAATTAGATTATAAATGGAACCCCTTCACAATTTTTTTATGTAATGGGGACATGTAATGTTCAATTTCAGCAACATCTATTACTTAAATTATAAGTCTAACCCCTGCTCATTTTTTTGGAATGGTGGTCTGAAATGGGTTGTAATGGATAGTTGGGCATTAGGTTACCATGGAAACCAAACAAGAAAACTGAAATTTTAGAGAAAGAGTATTCTGCTTCATTTTTTTACGACTTCAGCAATATGTATTTACTAGATTATAAGGGGAACCCCTCCTCAATTTTTCCCTGCCAAATTTTCTCTTCAATTCTTGTCTGAAATGGGTTGTAATTGATATTAGAGCTTTTGGTTGACATGGAAACCAAACCAGAAAACTGAAATTTTACAACAAAGTATTATTTACGATATCAGCAATATGTATTAACTAGATTATAAGGGGAACCGGTGCCCATTTTTTTTTTATTATTATTTTTTTCGTTATCTGGAAGCGGGACCAAAAATGTTTAATTAAAGCAATATGTATTACTTAGATTATAAGGGATATCTTTGCCCAAACTTTTTAATGGTACTTTGATTTGGGTTCTTATGGATAGTGGAACTTTTGGTTGCCATGGAAACCAAACAGGAGCACTGAACATATAGAAAAAAGTATTCTATTACATATATAGTTTTTAACAATTTCAGCAATATGTATCAACTACATTATAAGGGGGGCCCTGCCCCTTTTTTCAAAGGGGGCTTTTTTCATTTCAGCAAAATGAATTACATTATAAGGGGAACCCCTTTCCAATTTGTTAAGGTGCTGCAAAATTGGTTGTAATGGATAGTGGAGTGCTCAGTTGCTTTTGAAACCAGACAAGAGCACTGAAATTCTGATACATGTTTTGACTTCAGGAATGGTGACAACTTGAACCCATCTCTTGAATCTTTAATGCTTTTGTTAATATTATCGCCATTAACAATGAAGGGATATGGAGTAAATGCAAATGAGACAAAATCTCTACAAATGCATGGTAAAACCAAGCAATGGAACAACGCTTTTATTGTTGTTCTTCATCTTGAAGTCATCATGAGGCCTTCAACAGTGAGCATTACTCATACTTCATAGCAAGTTCAAGACGGCCCCTACCACCGGTTTGAGCGAAATTCATTGCTAATTGCTGAGCAACGCTACATCCGTATCTTTTTTTCCTTTGATCCATGGATGCGGGATTGTCAACAAACATAAAATTAACTGGCAAAGTGTTCTTACAATCGCTGTCATCCATTGCCCGACAAAAAGACTAGTAGAAGACGATCGTAACATTTGAACAACCACAGGGATTTCATCGGGCCAATTGTAAGAAAACTTGGCATTATAAAATCATGAGACGTTGACACAATAAAGAGGTGGTCAGAAAAAAAAAATTTTAAATTACAAAACATTAAAAGGCCAAAATTTGAAAGAATGAGAAATTCACTCAAGAACAAGTACATCATAACTGAATTGTATATAGAGTATACATTTCCTTCACGGGGAATCTTTTTACGGACTCAACACTGCAGGAGAGACAAACTCCGGTCTAAAACTATCAATGAAGGGATATGGGGTAAATGCAAATGAGACAAAATCTCTACAAATACATGGTAAAACCAAGCAATGGAACCGCTTTTATTGTTGTTCTTCATCTTAAAGTCACTATTAGGCTTTCAACAATGAGCATTACTCCTACCTCATAGCAAGTTCAAGACCTTCCCTAGCAACGGTTTGAACGTGTTTAGAACACTTGTTATAATCAATATAACACTGGAAGCTAGTTAGTTCCACATTTTCTAACATGAGAGTTTTTAAGTTTCTTGTGCGGCGGGGGAAATATTGCCATGTGTAGCATTCTTTTCATATCTTTTTTTAATGTTTTGAGGTATAAAAAAATGAAAGGATATAGAGTAAATGCACATGAGACAAAGTCGCAATAAATACATCAGAAAACAAAGCAATTTAACAACGCTTTTATTGTTGTTATTCTTAAAATATATATATAACCAAATCCATTTGAGATCGGGGTTAAGTTTTTATAGCTAAAGAGTATAGCTTTAAAATAACTATTATGTCTGCATATGTCGGACAGGTTGGCATCTGATCTACGATAGCCGCTAGCAGGTAACATAGATTAATAAAGGAGCTTATGGAAAAATGTTGTCAATTGTCAAATTTTGAGAATCGTTTCATATATCAAATTGCAACTAGGCATGGTACATGATGGTCATCTACTAAATCTTATATATTTGTATCAGTAACATATCAAAAATGGCCGCCACCGGGGAATATAGTTAAACAAAGTTCCCTGGGGAAATATGTAAATGTGGGTAATAACAAAATTACCGAACAGAGTTGTCAACAGCCGAAGTCCATGAGACAGAAAGACAAATCAGGTGGAAATCAGCGAAAAAATTGTTGACCGCAATGGTCCTGACTTGGTACATATATTTTCAAAACAAAGGGTGGGTCTAACCGGGTTTATGGCATGTCAAACCTACCCTTTCATTGCGGAAGTGTCCGGTAGCAACTCAATAATTGATTATTCTTTAAAACCGCTTTCAAGTTCAAGTTGATATTAACTAGATTCTTAAATACCTATTCATATAACAAGTTTACCATGTTTATGTTAGCTAGCTATGGTAACATAATGGCAATCAAACATATTGAGGGTTTTAGTACTGATTTTAAATCAAAAATGTGGCCGCTACTGGAGATCTCAGTTGAACAATGGAGCAAATTGGAAAATGTTTGAAATTGCTAATTCCTGAAAAGCGTCTTATATATGAAATTGATATTTACTAAGCATTTTAACATGGTTGTCATCTACCTATTTTTATATATTTGTACCAATGAGGAATCCCAAGTTCCACATTCGAATACAGTTAAACACCGAACGCTATGGAATAATCTTGAACTTATTTTTTTTTGAAAACTGTTTCATACATCAGATTGATGATAACTAAGCCATTAAACAGACAATATTTTACTAGACGAATTATTTGCTTCCAACTGACTACCGGTATCACCTAAGATTTATCATCGTGTAGTAATATAATATAAGTTCAGTAGGCACCAGGTTATCGTTTAACATTTTTTAGTCTTTGCTTTTGTTGGTTACGGATGTTCAAACGTTAATCTGACAACTTGTTTATATTGTCCATATCTCTCTATTTTATTAAGCCAAGTTTTCTTACAATCGACTGTATTAGTGCCCTCTTTTGTCCATATGTTGCATCTGTCAATTTGCTTTGGAAACTAGTGTTTTTGTCGGGCATCTAATGCCAGTAAGCTCAATATTTGTTTACAATCAAACAATAAAAGCCGTTTGTCATTGCTTGTTTTTACCATTTTTTCATAGAGACTTTGTTTCATCTTCATTTACTCAATATCCTTTCATTGTTTATTGAGAACGTGTGGATACGGTTTTGTTCATTCATTTACAATTGAAGGATATGAAGTAAGTGTACATGAGATAAAATCTCTGCAAATAAATGGTAGACCAAGCAATAGAACAACGTTTTTATTGTTGTTCTTCATCTTAAAGTCACCATGAATCATACGCTGTTATTGAATGTGTCACAAGGATTTATTACTTTTCTATGGAAACGGCACGTATCAATTTAATTTCAGAACCACGAAATCTGTAGTAAAAATTTCAGAACTTGTTTAGTATCATACAGGAATTAAAATAGATAAGAAAAAGCACATTTCACAAAAACACCTTGATTTCATTATCTTTCAATAAACTTTAATGTCAGTATGTATCCTCAATTATAGCGGCAAATTGCAATTGGTCAAAATTACCAAGCATAATTATTTTATCAATGCCGAAATCAAAGCTGCAAAAAGACAAAGCACCGGACAGCTGTAAAATTGGTTCTTTCTTTGTTCATTTTGTTTCACACTGATACAAAAATAACGCACTATAACGTATTTAATTCCATAATTCCGTAATGAAACCTAGTTTAACATATATAGCATTATACAACCGTAGGAATTTTTTTGGAACGTCACAGATGCAAACCGTGAAACAATTTAACAATAAAACCATAAAAGTATAGCTTAGTTCCTTCTACCACACTTTAAGTTGTCGAAATGCGCATATGTAGAAAATAAATTAAGAGTAACTTCGGTATTTAGTTATTTGTTACCACCACTGGGTCGATGCCACTACTGGTGGACTGTTAGTCCCCGAGGGTATTCACCAGCCCAGTAGTCAGTATATCGGTGCTGACCCGAAAGCCGATTATTTTTTAAACCTTACAATATCTAAATTTTTGTAAATTTGTTGAAAACTAAGGAGTATCTCCCTCATGCAAAGCTCTGTCCTTAGCTGATTTTCGCCGTACATTTAGATCATATCGGTTATTTGTTCTCTATCAGTTTTTTAACATCTTTGATTTTATGGTCTTCCAAACGTTTAGATATTATCTGCACCGAAGAGACATAAGTTGTCGAAATGCGCATATGCAGAAAATAAATTCACAGTAACTTCGGTATTTAATTATTTTTTAACTCTTAGCAAGGACATACATGTAATTTTGCAAACGCTGTAAAATTTTCCCATCTATAGCTATGTTTATAACAAGTTTGAGAACCTACCAATTCTCTTTGGTTTCTAAACGTTGAACAACGAGATTCATGAAATGTGACCGTTGACCAATTATTTAAGTGCAAAATTATGGTAAAATATATTGCAAGAAACTTTATATGCTTCGTACTTTATTCATCAGAATGACAGCTGTTAGACCTGCATAGAGAAACAAAACAAAAAAGAGATATATATGAAGAAAATGCAAAGATTATATTGTTGTGTACATTTGTTGGTATTGTTATTTTCATGTAAGTATATTAGTATTGATTTGATTTTGATATAAATTCATATATACTGAGTGCCAATAAAACCAAACATAATATAATTATATGATATAAAATTTCTATGTCGAATCATTAGAACGCTTTTTGCTTCATTGCTCATTATTTTTTTGCAGCTATCACTTTAGTCTAATCTCAAATATTTGTCATAGCATCAACTTTTGGTCAATCTCTCGAATTGTCTGAAGTTGGTTAATTATCACACTGACCAAAAAATTAAAGAAAAAGACCTCGTTCACCAAATTCCGGGTTTCAATGTTGAAAAGAAGTTTCATATAGTCGACATCAGTAAAACAAATTCAATGTTTTGCATTTACGCTAAAACTACCGATTTTGGGGAATTTCAATTCTTAATATCAAAAATATGAAAATTGGTGAATGGAAGTCTGACCATCAACATTACGCGAACACCCCTTGACCCATCTTTCAAAATTTCGTATTGTCATATTCTTTCCTTTAAAGATTGTGGTCATGGAGTTAGTAGTCTACCTGTATTGGGTTTTATTTGTACGTTTACTATACTATAGGGAAACGGGACAGATAAAGGGGAGGTTTGGGTACCCATTAACCGGTTTAACCCTACCACTGGCTTTTGCTAGTACCAAGTCCGACTGTCCCGAGTTCCTATCGTTGTTTACGTTTGTCTTTTGTCTTATTTGTGGTTTTCCTGTGTAGTTCCCTAGCAGATTGTGGCATGTAATTATAATTTTCAGCCATTGTAGGTGTCTCCTGTTGTCCCTTTTATTTCATTCTTGAACTTTCATCTGTGTATCTCGTGGCACTTGTCACAGTGAAAAAAAATATCAAGACAGATGTTAAATAAAATTAATTATGTTCAATTTGGTGATGAACTGTGATTCTATTCTGTGTGTAAGATGGATATATCGTAATGGAAATACATCTCCTGGTTGCGGACGAAAAACAATTCACTCGCCAATTCAACAATCTCCTTCGATGAAAATGCCAATGAATGGAAGAGTATTTTTTTCTGTTTTGTAAAAAAAAATGATCATCGTAGAATCACGACAATAGTAAAAATGTGAAATGGGGACAGAGACAGTGAATTTATAGGTCAGAGATGAGGTAATACTAATGCTAATGATCCAGGTGATATATATGTACACACTGGTCTGGCCCTTACGATGCATTACACCGAATATTTCATGTATCGATCGTGACGACGGCAAGATAGCCTTAAGAAATTCTCTACAACAGGTAATTTAGAATTGTATGTGGACAATTATTATTCTGAACACATTGTCTGTCTTTAAATTCTGAACTTCACGTTTTGCGTATTGACCAAGCGTCGATTGGTTAAATTGGGTTGACTCTTAAAGGAGCAGTTTGCTGTATTACTGGAACATAAATATCATCAAAAAGATACAATTCTTTTTGTCATATTTTTTTGTCATACACATAAATATAAAGCATCAACACAAAGGTTTTATGCCAGCAATGCGGTATCAAAGATCATGTTGAATTGAAGACAATATCGATGCCATAAGATAAAGAATCATGATAAAAATCTGCAGGAACATTGTCCTTTCTTTAAGATTTGTTATTTATTTGTAGGTTGTCGAATTGTCAGTTCGTTCAAATTAAGGCAAATTGTATATCCAAATGCTTTGATAAAAGAACAACTTTGTAATTTATGATTTACATAGTTCTATGATTAAAATTAAAGTGTGGTTTTATATATTCCAGATACATATTTGTATAATATTCTACACTAAATTAGTTTTGATTTTGGTTTCGGCTTTTGCTAAATATGTTATAAGACAGGTTAACGTTTTTTAGAAATCAAATTGCCCAAACCTGTCTTTATCGTCAGATCACATCCAACCATTCTGTCCAATATGTATTTCGTTTAATCTATTATAGTTCGGCAATTTTATCATCTTTTTGAACGAATGAAAATTGTGATACAAAACGAGATATTGATGGTGGATTTAGACATGAATGAATGATATGCTTTTTCCTGGAATTTCATTGGCCAGTACTGTGGTGTAACGGTTAATCTTAAAATCGCGTTTGCTATTATCAGTGATACTTTGAAACGTCGTTGCATATCGGAACAACTTGGAAGGATTTTAGATTATTCGATATCAGTTCTTATTGTATATTTCTTAATATATAAAAAAACTCGTGACAGAAATAATAAAACTCTTGTTGATATCTAGAGATATATAATCTTATTCGTTATGGAACCTATTTCTCAATTATGACAGTTATTTCAATTACAATTCAGGAATTTAGTATTAATATACAACATTTAAATAATTACCTAAGTTGGTCATAATAGTACAAAAATGGTCCTTTACACACTTTTTTGTTTATTGTTTCATCAGCGTAGAAAATAATGTAATACATGCATATGACCAAATGGGAAATGCATTCAAATGTTTTTCTTTTTTGAATTGTTCAATTTACCGAACACTTCTCGCCACAATATAGCTGAAATATTGTTGAAATTTGCGTAAAACATAAATCAATCAATCAATCTTTCTTTTTAAATCACTTGAACAGTTTTTACGAAGCTTGATTATATAACTCGGTTCTTAGCTCATTCAGGTAGGTCACCATGGAAGGAGATAGTTTGAAAAAGATCCTATGGTAATGTATTCTACAATCTTATCTGATCTAAAACCACATGGCAATTCGGAACTAAGCTTTGCCACATCAGGAGAATATTTGATGTTTTTCTAAAAATTATTTCACGTAAGGTAACAACCTACTTACTCAAGATTTCTCGACTTTTAATGTTTTCATTTATTTTAATTTTTTTTTGCGTCTGGTGCGAAGATTAACGTGTCAGGTATTTCCATCACTTGGCGTCTGTCGTCATTTGTCTGTCGTCCGTCCGACGTAATATTTTCAAACATTCATCTTCTGAAACCGCGGAGCTTATTTTAATCCGGTGTCTTGGTGTTCCTGTCTTATCGCCCCTTTTCCGTAATTTAAATATAGATTACACCACAAGATCCCGTTCATTGCCATTATCCACTAGAGGTAGTTAAATTTCAAAATTTTAATTGCGAGGCTTGCCGAGCATTTTTAAATTTTTAAATTTAACTATCGAGAGTTAATAATCAGGATAAAGTGGCTAATGATCAAAGATAAACACCGAGAATTGTTTTCCGAATAGATTCGGCGGGAAAAAGCACGGGACTTTATTCAACATATGTTGAATAAAGAAAATTTATCTAACGGGTCAAAACCGGTTTAAATTTGACATATCATTAGAGAAAAAGTATTAATTTAATTTTATAAAGGTCAAATTTATATTGACTTCGGATAACAAAATCGAATATCGAAAAGGAAAATGAATGTGAAAATATGAACGTTTGAATGACCCGAAGTCGAATTGTACCATACATACTCGGATATAATGTCACACTTTGAGTTGACTTTGAGGCTCTGAGTTGTTATTACTTCCCTTTGGGTTGTTGTCTCTTTGACACATTCCCCGTTTCCCTTCTTTTTCCTATTTGAATAACAAAAAGCAAAATCGAATATCGAAAAGGAAAATACGAATATTAAAAAAAGAAAAGGCGAATGACAAAAAAGAAAATGGTATTTTGTTCATTCATTTTGATATTCATGTAGTATTGAACTTTAAAACAAACATTTTGAATAACGAAAAGGAAAAAACGAAAGGGAAAACAACTTGACTCCGGTCTTTAAATTTAGATATCTAAATATCTGCATCTTGAGAAAAATCTTAGTAACGTTACAGGACTTACAGTCTTTTCTGTCTTGTTTAGCCTTTCTAAATTTTGTCTTACAACTCCAAAACTATCAAGTAAAGTAGTTAAGATTAAACAACTAAAATATCTTGAAACTGCCAAGGGTTTCATTTTAATTGCAACAATTAAACATCTGAAATAAAAAAAAAATTGACTAAGTCATGTCAGTGTGAAATAATATCAAAGTACCAGCGAAGATCAGAAAAAAGTAAACATATTTTCAAAACCTTTTGTAAAGCAGAATAACAGCACATATGGTATTGGTTTTGGCCTTAACGTGGTTCAATAAAATAATCTTAAACCTGAAATGACTGAAATGGCAAATTTGGATATTTTGTATTACCAAGCTATTACATCCCTGTTACGGCACATATTGTCGCCCCTGCACATATTGTCGCCGGCGACAATATGTGCAGACGTATCGGCACATATTGTCGCCCTGCACATATTGTCGCCTACACATATTGTCGCCGGCGACAATATGTGCAGTACATTTTCGGCACATATTGTCGCCAGTTTTAAAAGAACTTGTACTTGATAATACATTACAACAATGTTGAAGTAGTAAGTGTGCTTCACTGATGCTGAGTCTTTAGTAATAAAATAGTTGGTTTTGTCATGGAAACTGAGATTGGAAGAGAATTTTTAAAATGTTAGTTGTTGAAACAAAGAATCGCATGCATGCTACGTATGTGAAAAACTGGAAGTACAACAAAAATATTGAATGGTATCAAATGAAGCTACTTAGAGTTTACCAAAAAAATCAGCTATTTTTCTTGCCATATCTGTAAGTTTCGCGAATTAAGAATGTCATAGAAAAGAGTGGAATTGTAAGGAAATGTGGGGACGCTTAGAAAAACTTAAATCTGTGTCCTATCTTGAATAAGCTTTACTCCTACTTCCTTACCCAAACCTGTATGTTTTTTTTTACCAATGCTGTTTTTATTTCGCTTTATGCTTTTACTGAATCATTCAACCCGCTACCCATAAATTTCCAGGCATTCTTTCAAATTCCATGCTCTTTATCTTTGTACGTTTAATTGTTCCTAATTGATCATTCCACGAAACTGTTGTTTTAAGGTTTCAGTTCTTAAAATTAAGCTCGAATCTCATTCACGGCAAATCAAGGTTTTAGGTTTTCCCGATAACCATCTTTAGTGCTTTTCTATCCATAATTAAATCTTCATTTCGATGTATTCTTATTATGATATTGTTATTCTGAGAAATCAACCTCTATAAGGTCAGGGCGAATTGTTGCAATCAAATTGCGTCCCCCGTAACTATTTTGTCATTTAGTGAAGGTCTTCTACGGGGATCTAAATATATAAATCAAACTGGCGCCTTTCTCTAATTCAAAGTTATTGCAATGGGAATTGCATACAAAGATTTTCTTCTAGAGATTAAAAAATGGTAGTGGTTCTTATAATATGCTAAACAAGTGGGGTTAATTTGGTGACGAAAATTTGTTCAAATTGCTGCCAGCTGGAATCTAAGATTAGTATTGAACTGTATTGAAAATGTATACAAAACCGATGAATGGATGTACTGAAACTTTGCATAAATGTTCGTTATTAGAGGATGACCAAGTGTTGTTTAATTATAAATAATTAAATCCTGTGGGAAATGCGTACAAACAACACAAAGTCTGGCAAGGGGCAAAAGAAGCATCATACATGAATGTAACGGATAATGTGAGTGGAATACATTAGGTATAACGATAAAAAATTAGTAACGAATGATTTACTGCTCTTGATTCAATTTAGGATATAAGGGAAAACTAATTTGATTTTTATGGAGAGGGTTTTAAAAAAATCAAGGATTCATTGTACTGAGAAAAAAAATCAGGACAAATTTAGGTACTAAAAATAGCCGGGATCCCAAAATTTCAGATAAAATAAGGAAACAGTTTGAAAATGAAATGCGCTCGCGCAAGCGCACTTAAAAAATATCCAGGATCAAAATTTCATCAAGAAAAAATAGTTCGGACTTACATTTCCTTCTAATCCCCCTATTTCAAAATCAAATGGTTGTTCCCGAATCATCGCCCATAATTGTGATTTACAAATAACACAGGTATCACATTTGAGCAAGTAAGACAGGTTTTCAAAAATCAGAAAACGTACCAAAGGTGCGAAAGCCGAGTTACGAATATTTGTTATTTTAATAAGTACATCATCAAATATGCAAATAGTTGTACATAAGCATATGAATTCTTTTATTTCAATCAGATCCTTATAATGTAACTTTTGCAGGATGTTTGACTTTGTCGCAACTTGGATAAAAATTTGGCAGGGGTTATAATCTAGGTGATACATATTGCTGTTAGCTGCATGAAGTAAAACAATTCCAAGTAACTTTCCAAAAAAAAAAAAAATTGGCCAGGGGTTCCCCTTAAAATTTAATTTTCGAATATTGCTGAAATGGTTAAAGTATGTAGCAGAATACTTTTTTTCTAAACATTTGAGTGATATTTCGGAAACTGAGGAAAAAATGAAGCAGAATATTTATTTTCAAAGATTCAGTGTTCAGGTTTGGTTTCCATGGCGATTGAAAGCTCCACTATTCATTACAACCCATTTCAGATTACAGTTCAAAACAATTTGGGTAGGTTTTCCCCTTATGATAAAGGCAATACGTATTGCTGAAATCGAAACATTGCGAGTCCCCCTTTCGTAAAAAATAATTGGCAGGGGTTCCTTTTCTAATCTAATTTATATTGTGAAGAAAAATATGTAGCAGAATACTTTTTTTTCAAAAATTAAGTGTTCTGGTTTGGTTTCCAGGGCAACTGAAAACTCCACTATCCAAGTGTTCTGGTTTGGTTTCCATGGCAACTGAAAGCTCCACTGTCCATTACAACCCATTTCAGACCACCATTCAAAAAATTGAGCAGGGTGTCCCTTATAATCTAGGCAATTCATGTTGCTGAAATTGAGTTTCAGGAAATTTACTAAAAATCAGAATACCCAAAGGTATTTTTTTCCATATAAAATTTTATTTACTCTGGATATTGCAGAAGACTTTTAAAAATATTGAACATTTATTACCTCCTTTTTTTAATTTTGACTTTTCAATATATTTTTTTTATTTTTAAGTTAAAGACATCCAAAAAAGGTGCGTTGGTGTACGGAAGAAATAGATGAATTGAACATGTTCTGGCAATATAAAGAGAACTTTTGTATGAACAATAAAACTTTTTAGCTATTTTTGTTATCCAAATAATACCAAACATGTGCTTTTAGGCTTTATTTCTGATTGTAATTTCTTGTAACATTTTTAGAAGTTGTGACCTTGACCTTTGTCGCACAAACCTTAAAATTGATAGGGTTCGTCCTCTGATCATAAGTCATATCTATGCCAAGTTCCATTTCGACTTCAAGATATCATGCGGAAACCAAAAGTTGACGCCCGGACGCCCGGACGCCCAGACACCATTCATCAAATTATAAGCCGAGTTCGACTTCGACGCAATTCGGCTAAAAAAATGTCATAAATAAGCTATACTGCTTAGGAATACTCTAAATGTTAGCAAAGCAAATCTGATGACCATCATTGAAAAAGTAAATTGATAAATGTTTCATCAGTGCATACAAACTCAAATACTTGTAAGAACTAAGTAAAGTTTTGTTCTGCTCTATAGATGTATAAAATAACTGTTTCTGGAAATTTACCAAAATTTTAAACCAATTTGAAAAAAAACTCTGTGTTCACAATTATTTAATTCTTGTACCAAAAACTTGCAAAAAGTCATGATTGTATGCAAAAATTAAGAAAGATCATAAGTGTTAGACACTTTCTGGAAATTTCCTGAAATTGGGACCGTTATCGAAATTACAAAAGCGTATTGCGCATCTGCAGACTACATGCACAATTCTGTAAGAAAAATGAAAATGTGGGAGGAATTTATGTCCTATAAAAATGAAATTTGAGCCTTTATGTATATTGTTTTTCATCTATCCCGAAAGCGTATTGTATGCATTGCCAATACCAATTTAGCTAAATTAAATTCCTAAATCCCAACATGGAAGAGTTCAAGTTGCAAAAAATGCGTGATGGACGGACAGAGACAACAACAGTATACCCGAACTTTGATTCCCTAGTGCGGGAATGAAAAAAAAAAACTAAACAATACAGAAACAACACAGATTAAGCCAAGAAGTTAGAACAACGTCACAAATACCTAGCAGTGTTAAATACCACATAAATCTGGGACCATTAAGGGCTCCAGACAGGTAAGCATGATCTTACTGCTCATACGTCGTAAAGTTTTAAGTCTAGAAATTCAAGTCCATGTATGAGGGGAGGGACACGGTTTTGAAAACTTGGAAAAAGTGGTAAAAAAATTGGGAAATGGGAAAAATGATGGGAAAGTTATCAAAACAGGAACACCCAAAAAGTGGGTGTTGGGAAATTTAACTCTATTTAAAAATCGGAGTGATTTAAAATCAAAAGTTGTGTTTGATTAAAGATCTTTCATTACAAGAAGCATTGAGCATCACCAGTGAAACTTGTTGGTTATATAAACTATGATGTACCCTCGGGTTCTGATCATTTCGGTTGTACATTGCATGGCAATTCTTTGCAAAATTCTTTTTTTTTTCTGTACAACTTATCCAGATAACAAAATACCGAAATTACTGTAAAGTTAGTTTCTGCATATGCGCATTTCGACAACTCATGTCTCTTCAGTGCAGATAAAATCTAAACATTTGGAAGACCATAAACTAAGAACAAATAACTAAATATGATATAAATGGAAAGCCAAAATCAGCTAA
>MJUU01055788.1:1858-15959 GCA_002080025.1 Modiolus philippinarum
TAAAAAAAAGGCAAGACGGTTACCTATTGCAAAAAAAAAATCCAGGATGACTATGCGGGTTAATCCAGGACAGGCTTGGAACAAAAATAAAAAGCCAGGATAGAAGTTACACACAAAAAAAATCCAGGATGAAAAATTTGATCATAGCCCCCCATAGAAATCAAATGGTTGCTCCCTTAGGATAGATAGGTTGTACTTTTCCCGCCCTTTTCCGGCGTAGAAAATCTGCACCACGACGTCTCTCTATTGTAACGTCATAGTATACTCTGTAATTGCTGGAGAAAAACATACCTCGGCACTGAACGGAATAGCATGACGTTTTCACCATGGCACTGTAGTAGACTTTAAGTATGGATACTACTATTGAAAATTATACACCGACTGCATCGTTTGTTACGGGAGCTTCTGCTAAATCTGGCAAATTGAACACGAGATTTATTCAACCTAAATCCAAATATTCCCAAAAGAAAAGAAATATTAAACCATGCGTATTTTGTAATGGAACACATAGTCCCTCAGATTGCACTGAATATGATACACCCGAGAAACGTTCCGCTAAGATTAAACAAAAAATGTTGTGTTTTAATTGTTTCGGAAAGCACAAGGTCTCAGAATGTAGATCAAAATTCTCATGCCGAAAATGCAAAAGGCGACATCACACTACGATCTGTAACTACAATGTTGAGAATGATAAGTCCGAAAAGCATCCAAGAGCCGCTGTAAATACTGTCAACAAAGAAGATGAAACTAATGTACACTACGCAAGACAGATTGGCGAACAATAGAAATGATGTACTACTGAAAACAGCCGTATCTACCGTATTTAACGGAGTACATACAACTGTTACACATATATTGCTAGACGAAGGATCGCAAAAATCATTCATCACAGAGGAGTTGGCACAGAGATTGAATATTAAACCTTGTGGAACATCAACACTAAGCATTGCCGCATTTGGAGACGCTACTCGGAATGTCCGAAATCTTCAGAAAGCTGTTGTACAACTTGAAACTGAGAACCAGAAGACACTACCGATAGAGGTACTCATCGTTCCAACTATAGCTGCGCCGCTGACAAACCGTACGCGTATTGAAACTGCAAGCCTATCTCATCTCAAAGGACTGAAGTTAGCTCACCCTGTTACGGAAGAGGAGAATTTTGAAATATCTATGTTGATCGGAGCCGACTTCTACTGGGATATAGTTGAAAATGAGATTATCCGCGGCAACGGACCTACTGCTGTCAAGTCGAAACTTGGATACCTACTTTCTGGACCCACATTTAACAGCAACGTTTCAACTGGAACTACAACAATGATGAACGTATTAATTCAACATAAGCAGGAAGAAGTGGACCTCGAAAAATTTTGGAATTTAGAATCGCTAGGTGTGAATAAGAAGGAAAAAATGACCAATGAACAAGACTTTAATGATACGTACGAACCGAGTATAGAATTTCAAAATGGTAAATACATAGCAAAACTGCCATGGAAAGATGACTTTGATGAGCTGCCAAGTAACTATCAAATCACGAAAATACGTACAGAGAGAATGATCAACAGACTACGGAAGGATACGGACACATTGAAAGTATACGGCGAGATTATGGCTGATCAACAAAGACTTATTGAAAAAATCGACAAGGATGAATCAGCATGCAACAAAGTACACTATATACCCCACCACAGTGTGAAAAAAGATTCTTTAACAACGCCTATTAGAATCGTATTTGACTGTAGTTGCCACGAGTCGTCAGACAAAGCCAGCCTAAACGATTGCCTCAAGTCCGTCCCACCGGCGATGAATGACTTAACTGGAATTTTGACTAGAATTAGATTAAAAAGATATGCCGTAACTACCGACATAGAAAAGGCCTTTCTGCAAATTGAGCTACACAAAGATGATAAAGATGTCACCAGATCCAGTCCTT
Source organism: Modiolus philippinarum (assembly GCA_002080025.1). Lineage (NCBI taxonomy): Eukaryota > Metazoa > Mollusca > Bivalvia > Mytilida > Modiolidae > Modiolus > Modiolus philippinarum. The sequence goes on from MJUU01055788.1 coordinate 3,789, forward strand.
TAGTGACTTACCGATTTAGAGTAGTACTTTTCGGTGCCACTTGTTCACCTTTCATTCTACATGCAACTATAATGAAACATCTGAAGACAAACGAGACCCGCTTCACAGATACGCTAAAGAATGGACTATACGTAGACAATTTTCTTACTAGTTTTGATAGTGAGAAGGAACTTATGTCTTTTTATAGAGAATCACGCCAGCTTTTCAACCAGGGAGGATTCAATTTACGGTCTTGGTCGTCCAACAGTAAAGCACTATGTAAGCTAGCAACAGATGAAAAATGTGAAGACCCAGATAAGACTATAAAGATGGAACAATGAAAAAGACACAATTGTATTACAAGACAATTTTAGACCAGATTTGGAGAATACATGCTTGACAAAACGAGAACTTTTACAGCAGTCTTCCAAAATTTTCGACCCACTGGGAATTTCAAGTCCCGTGTCCGTACGTGCCAAGTTACTCATGCAAACATTGTGGAAGGAGAAGTACGAGTGGGATGAGCCTCTACCTGATGAAATCAAGAACAAATGGATGGACATAGTTCACGAGTTACGCAATGTCATAACAATGGAGATTCCGAGAAGCTACTTTACCAATACAATAGATACCAGTTCTACACCCGAGCTTCATGTATTTACAGACTCTAGTCTCTTGCATATGGAGCATGTGCTTACATAGTTAAAGGAGGACAAGCATCAATAGTCATGTCAAGAAACAGAGTTGCACCGATGAAAGAAATTACGTTACCGAAGATGGAATTATTGGGAGCCGTTTTGAGGTCAAGATTGGCAAAACATTTGCAAGAAAACCTAGAAATCACAGATGTAATATGTTGGTGCGATAGTCAAATAGTACTGAAGTGGATAACGTCGTCAAAACCACAGAAGAAATTTATTTCAAATCGTGTGAAAGAGATCAAGGAAAATATTCAAAATCAACAATGGAGGTATTGCCTAACGGACTCCAATCCTGCGGATTTGCTAACGAGGGGAACTTCAGCCGACAAAGTCAAAAATGCGTTCTGGATGAATGGACCGGAATGGCTTACCGTGAAATCAGAATGGCCGCAATGGGATGGAAACGCTGAACATACGCTGGAAATTGAAGAAGAGAGCTTGGAGACATTAAGAATCTAACACCAGGGGTAGTGCTAGACAGGAGAATCTCAGACACCAAAGGGTAAGATTTCCAGTCTCGGACGAAGCTTGCTGAGTCCGAGATGATTGAAATCTTACCCGAGGGTGTCTGAGATTCTCCCGTCTCGCACTTCCACTGGTGTTTGATTTTATTTCTCACTGTATTTACCCTAAAATATACTAAAATCCACACAAAAATGTCGCCCCCTTTTTGTCTGTTTACACAAGGAGTTACGTCCCTTTTTGCATCGTCATAAAATCAGGAATGTATACCCGAGCGCGCCATATTTTAAAAGAACGATTTTCTCGTATTTTCCTGTGAAATTTTACTTCAAATGATATAACAATTTTATAATACGTAGATTAGATACACTTTTCACCACTAATGAGGACAGATGTACACTATAAGACCCTAATGTGCAAACACGATATTTGCCGGTAAACTGCACGTGATTTTTTTGTCTTGCACTAGTGTAAAAGGAAATCTCACACCGCTAAAAATAGGAACTGCTGTGTCTCAAAAGTGAGAATATAATAATCAGTCATGGTCTCAAATGTGAGACAGGACAATTCCACCCGAGGGTTCACATTTTCCAGTCAGAAACGAGGCTTGCCGAGTTTCTGATGATAGAAAATGTGAACCCGAGGGTGGAATTGTCCAGTCTCACATTTTTTACCATGACTGATTATTTTTCTCACATTTCTCTGCCAAAAATTAGAAAAAATAAACATGGCCGCCGATACACGAAAATCTATTCTCCGAAACTAGGCAACGTAGCAAAAAATAAATTGCATAATTGAAAAGATCGCATGTATTTTGGTTTTGTACTAAAAGTACAAAACTCTGAACTAGAATCTTAAGCGTAGTTATTCATGGGTTTCTAAAATGAAGCGGTGTAAAAATTCGACGTTGCCGCACCATTCCGGGGAAGTTGTATTTTTTCTGACGTTTCAATATTGTGACGTGACGTTTTTTGCATTGTTCCGTCAAGGGTGGTCATGTGATGTGAGATGCATGAATCTCACATGGGTATCTCACACTGGATTCTGGTGTCACACACGTACAGAAATGTGAGAAAACACATTCTATTGCTACGATAACGAATGTCGCCCCATTACACAAACTCATTAACTTAGACAATATAAGCCGTTTACAGAGGTTGCTAAGGATCACTGCATATGTTTACCGATTCGTAAGAAATTGTAGGATCGCCCAAGAACTCCGTGAAACTAGTACTCTAAACACAGACGAAATACACAACGCAATGACTACATGGATCACCAACGCACAAGAACAATCATTTCGTGACCAATTTATGGATATAAGTAAACAAATTATCGTCGATTGTAAGACAACTGAAACTATATAAGGATAATGACAAAACACTACGATGTGGAGGAAGACTTGAAAATGCGCCTGTATGTGAAACAGCGAAATATCCGTATTTGCTACCCACAAAACATCGATTTACCACACTTGTTATTCAAGATGCGCACGAACGACAACTACATGCAGGAGTAAACAATACTGTGACTTTTTTGCGCCAAATATTTTGGATTCCACATATACGACAGTCTGTGAGATCGATTCTGAAGAAATGTGTTACATGTCGCAAAGTGACAGGAAAACCATTCCCGAAGCCTGAGCCACCACCTTTACCGAAGGACCGAGTATTAGAAGATGTACCGTTTTCCGTATCTGGAGTTGATTTTGCTGGACCTTTGCACATTAGAAATACTGACAACACGAAAGCAAAAGTTTACATATGCCTATACACATGCGCGTCTACGAGAGCCGTACACCTCGAGCTAGTTCCAAATTTAACTGTAGATTCATTCCTGTTAGGATTCAGGAGATTTGCTAGTAGACATTCTGTTCCGAGAACACTAATGTCAGACAATGCTTTGACATTCATTGTAGCCAGCAATCGCATTCATAGATTAACAAACTCTGCTAAACTACACGAACAACTAAATTCAAAAGGAACAACTTGGAAATTTATAGTTAAACGAGCACCGTGGTTTGGAGGATTTTACGAGAAACTCGTAGGACTCAGGCTGAGCAATGTTTACGAAAGGTACTGGGAAATGCGTGTGTCGGTTCAGAGACTTTACGAACAATTCTATCTGAAGTAGAAGCCACTGTGAATAATCGACCTCTAACGTATGTGTCGACAGACTCGTCTGATCCTAGTCCAATATCGCCGTCTCATTTATTATGCGGTAGACGCATTACCACACTTCCTTATCCAAGAGACTCTAGTGAAAATAGTTTGTGTGATCCTCGCTCAAAAGACCAATTAAATGCCAACTTTATACACCGATGCAAATTGATTGAACATTTCCGTGATAGATGGAAATTAGAATACTTAACTTCACTTCGTGAATATCATCGTTCCGTACAATTAAAGACAGCTCGAGGGTACATGAACCGTCCGATAGCAAAACTTTATCCATTGGAAATCACTGTGACAGACTCATCTGTGGCTGAGGGAAGACCTAGTCGTGTAACTAAAGAAGCAGCAATGGTAAAAATTCACAAATGGACATCATAAGTATAGACAGTAAATGTGAAATTTGATAATGCAAATTGATAAGTGCATTTTTTGTTTTATTTCTATGGACTGTAATTTTTCAATTTTGTACATCATTTTAAGTAGATTTCTTTATTTCTGGAGGCCGGAGTATCATGGATTTGACGCTAACGCGCACAGTGCAAATAAGAACTGTAACTAAGACGTACTGTAACGTCACGTTCGTAACTATGTAACGTTGTATCATTACAAAACGTCTCCATCTTGAGTAAACGTAGTATTTTTACAACTGAGTATTTTATCCACAACCCTAGTTCAAAACATTTTGACAGTTTTTTTAAAAATGTGTAGGCAAACTGACTCTCGTTATGTTGAGAAATGAAACTAGCCAATGAATGAAGTAGATTTTGTCATGTGATCGTTTGGTCGTACAAAAAAGGTCAGGTGACAGGCAGAAAAAAAAATCAAAGGCACCAATATATATCCTTGGATGACATTCTTACCATAAGTGCCAGCTTCGCTGGCATAATATCTTTTTTGTAAATGGTATATTTTACAAAAATTATGGTATACAAACATTTGAAAACATATTTTTTTTAAACATGCAAAGTTTCATAAAGATTGGTTATAAAATAAAGATTTTATTTAAAAAATTTGATTTGGGTACGGGGATTCTTGGTACGGGTTTAGACACCACCATCTGATGGTAAAACCGGCTGTACGATATGGGCATACGTGGTACCACCATAGCTTCAACGTATCCTAGGGAACTATACAGGAGATGAAATCCAAACACAAATAGGTTCTCCGACTCTATTTAACATCTTTATTAAAGACATGATGTAATATAAGACGTAAGGAGGAACAATTTAGAAAAATTGCAATTTTTGCCCCTTTGACCCCTTGTAGCTCGGAAACGGTATATGCCGCGCAAAATCCGTTGACATATCCCTGAAAGCTTAGATTAAGGGGAATCCAAAGAAAAAATCCCATTGAAATCCGATGAAAAATAGAAATTCCACATTATCTGCAAATTTGCAATTTTGGCCCCTTCGGCCCCTCATAGCTGGTAAAGGAAACAAGTTACCAAAAATCTAATAGCTGAGTGCAATATTAATTTTTCACAAGGAATCCATTGAAAAAAACTGCATCATAATCGGACTTAAAATTAAAAAAATAATTTTTTGAGATAAGCCCCTGTTGGGCCCCATTTATCTCGTGAGCGGTACATGCTACGTGAAATCCGTTGGCATACACCTGATTGGAAATTTCCTCAGGAGCACACTGAAACAAACCCCATCAAAATCCAATAAATAATAAAGATTCTACAGTCAAATATGTGAAAACACCCAATTTAACCCTTTCTTTTTGGCCCCTAATTCTGAAATGGGTGGGGCCAAAAACTAAAGGAAAAAAAAAAACGTTTCTCAAGAATGTTCCAAGAAATATCATACTAAGATTTGAAAACAATCCGTCCACTAGAACCAAAGTTATGCTGTCCCCAGACACGAAAATACCTAATTTAACCCCTTTTTTTGCCTCTTTTTCAAAAACGGGTTGGGCAGGGAACGCGAAATTAAAACCCGGGCTTAAGCTTGTGCCAACAAACATCATGCTAAAATTTGGTAACAATCAGTTCACTAGAACCAAAGTTATGCTGTCCACAGACGCCGACGCCGACGCCAGCGCCATACCATAATACGACCGCAAAATTTTTGCGATCGTATAAATATCAGTAATATAAAATATAGCAAAGGAAAAGACGCACGTCCGTGTCTGTATGTCTGTATGTTTATTTAGCACGATTATCTTGTTGCTTGGGTTGGGCGAATATATTACTTTATTTTTATGTACCTGAATATATGACTTGATTTTTTTTCTGCGGAAATTCAGAATTTTACATGAAACAAAATAAAATTTTATGACTTCCCCTTTTTTATATTGCCCTATCGATTATTTACATCTTGATCAAATCAACATGTTTAACAAATAAAATCTATAGTCACCACACAGCGGGATTACATAAGTTATTACATAAGTCTTCTGACATGAATTTAATATATCATGATTTTTTTCTGAAAAAAATTTGCATATTAAGAAAACATTATTTTTTGGCTTAATACACTAAGCTTTCACAATAATTCTCACTCATGAATGTTTCGTATCGATGTGTTTTACTATTTTTTCTGCAGGCACTATATATTAGTAATGTATAGTCCATGTTTTTCTGTGAGGATATAATCCGGAGTTTGGATGAAATTTGTTCAGTAATGCACATATTTAGGTTAATTTTCTATATTTTTATTTCAAACATTTATATATTTATTAAAATGAAAACTGTTGACAACCACATTCAAAACACTTAAAACATTTGATTTATCTTGGAGTCTATATACTATTTTATTGGAGACGTATATAAAGTAACTATGTCTGACCAGAGACATATAAAACCAAAAAAAAAAAAAAATATTGGTTTATTTGTCTATGGTATGACCATGGATGTATTATATTGACAGATAGGGAAAAAAATTAACTCTGTCCACCCCACTGATATTTTTATATATGAAAGCCGCCGACTCAGTTCATTAAGAAGGCGCTAACTCCTTTGTGACAGATCTGCGAAACCGCCACAAACACAAAATTTCATGATTTGAGAGGGATTTTCTCCAATTTCAAATGAAAATGGAAGCAATTTCCAACCATCCAAAAAAAAAAATATATTTTTAAAAGAAAATATTTTTATATATTCTTATTCTATGGAAAGTCGGGATCACGAATATAACTCTTATGAATTTTTCAAAAAAATAGTGAATTTTCAATAGGCTTGCAAAGATGGGAGTTCGTGCGTTTTTCATTTTTTCTCCGTTGATTACTACTATAGATGGGATACACATGGAAGCAATTTCTCATTTCTGATACATGTAATTATTAAAATTATATCATTGGAAAGGTAATAAACTGCACTTTTTGAATATAACTCTTATAATCTTGAGATATTAATGTATTTTTGATAATTGAACATTTTATACACCGTTCCCGTAATTTCCATATAAAAATCTTATAGGCGACTTCTTCATCTGACGAGTGCACAGCTGGATACAGGTCGTCAATTGTTGGCCATGATGTGAAATACAGGATCAAACATAGATGAAGTAAGAAATAATTTGGTAGATGTTGACAAAATCGAAAGGGGTGACACGGTATTGGGAAATGGGAAAAAGGGGTAAAAAATTTAGGGAAATGGGAAAAAATGATGAAAAAAATTAGGGAAGTGGGAAATCACAAAAATGTTGGAAATGGGAAATTAAACTACCTTAAAAAATAAATAATCGTTAAAAAATCAAGAGTGGTCCTTTTTAAAGGTCTTTATCACAAGATCAACTTCTTTGTTGTTCCTGTGGGTTCTTATCATCTGGGTTGTAAAATCTTCTAGTTTCTGTTAAAATTTTCCAGACATAAATTGGTAGATAGAGAGATTTAACTGAAGGAAAGGAAATTATTCTCAAAGAAAGAAAAAAGAAGAAATGCACAGAGAGTCGATTGCTAAACACGACCGAATGATTAAAATGAAGGACAATGAACATAAGTATATTGTCCCCATGATAAATCTTTCCCAATCATCTGTTAGCAGGCAACCAAGACCTCCTTCGTATCAAAGAGTCTATTTTGCTTGGTCACATTTTATTCACTTTTATTGACTTGAATGAGCAGTGACATTAACCTAAATAGTCCTGTAAATGTGTCGCATCTTACAGCGAAAGAATTTGGAAATGGTAATTCTTAGGGCAATCCATCCTACACAACTACTACGTTGTCTAAGGAGGAGATATTACAGTCATATATTTGTTTTGCTTTCTTTTGGAATTTTGGCCAAGGATGAAGACAATCTCCAATCTTCTACTGGATACGCAAATTAAACTAATGCCTATACAAACAATGGTCAACCAATAGATCTGCAAAATGTTCTACAAAACCTATTTCTAAGCTGTACACCTCGATCTTGAAAGCTGTAAAAGAGGACTTTCAAATATATTTTGATACTTGCTTTTCAAGAAGCGGTACTTTACAAAATGTGAATGTTGAAAGACTTATGATGTACTTAACATCTTGAACTCTTGATCATTTTCACACTGTAACAGCTTTTAAACTTTTGACTTCTCTGCACTTATATGCTACCATTTCTCATGAACAACTGAAATCTCGGCTGAAAGATTTATTCCATTGATGTTTTCTCCAATAAGAACGGTGAACAGAGGAAAGTAGTATATATGTACCGTTCAGTTCGTATTTGTCGAGGTGCCCTTCGAGGTGCTGTTGAGGTGCTACTGTAGTAATGCTATATTCTATGCCTTTGTATTGGTCGAGGTGCTGTCGAGGTGCTGATGTACTATTAGTGTTGACCTTTGGCCTAGTCATGTGTGTCTCGCCTGTAGCTTTGGTCTCGCCTATTCAAGTCCTAATGTACACTATATTCTATGGCTTCGGATTTGTCGAGGTGCTATTGTTTTAATTGTTTTTCTACGGATTCGGATTTGTCGAGGTGCTATTGAATTAATACTATATATCATGGGTTCGTTTTCGTCGAGGTGCTGTCGAATTGCAGTCGAGGAGTTGATGTGCTTTTAGTGTGTCATTGACCCTTGGCCTCTTCACGTGTGTCTCACCTTTAGCCTTGGTCTCGGCTATCCAAGTCCTAATGTACAAAATATTTGATTGGGTTTATATTTGTCGAGGTGCTATTGTTCTAATAGTATCTTCTATGGTTTCGAATTTGTCGAGGTGCTATTGTTCTAATAGTATATCACATGGGTTCGTATATGTCGAGGTGCTTTTCAGTTAATCGTATTATATATCAGGGTTCGTATTTGTGGAAATACTGATAAACTTACAAATCATTTGATTGGGTTCGAATTGGTTGAGGTGCTGCTGTATTAATACTATACATCATGGATTCGTATATTTCGGGGTACTATATATTATAGGTTCGTATATGTCGAGGTGCTTTTGAAATAATACTATATATTATAGGTTCGTATTGGTCGAGATGTTGTTGAGTTGATGTACTCTTAGCGTTTCACCTTTGGCCTCGCTTTATTTTGGGCTATGTACTGTCCTATCAAAGATGGTTTTTTGGTGAAATTTGGTCTCGCCACATGTGTCTCTTTTTCACCTAGGCTTTAGGGCTCGCCTTTATTCTGAACTATATATGCAAATGAGATAGATATTGGTGCTCAGTAACCCTAATCAAAACCCTAAACCTAACCAACCGTAATTTTTATACCCTATTCATTAACCTTAGATCTTAACCGTTTGTTGTTGTTTTGTTAGATAAGCAGTAATGTCTTTGTTCAGATATGTTATGACTTACACTATTCAACTCCAACCATAACCCAAGCTTTTATTTTGTGTTCTTTTACCCCAACCCTAACTATTTTCTTTGTGCTTGTCTCTCTTACCCAGTGACCTAACCTTAACTTTACGCTTATTCTTACACTAATCCTAACCTTAATCCTAAACCCTAATCGTCTTACTTTTGTCTGCATTATTTTATGTTCTCTCAATTCTTGTACATTCGTTTTCTGATTTTGTTGTCTTTGTTCACGACTAACCCTAATCATTCTTTTTATTTCTATATCTCCATAGTTACTTCCCTTTTTTATTGTTATTCTAATATTCTCAATAACCCCTTTTATTCAACCTCTAACTCTATCAAAAGCTTTTATGACAACTCTATATTCATTTTTTTTTTAATTTTCGAATGTTATTCTAGTAGTCTGCAAATATTAAGTTATCTCCCTTACCAAAACCTTCTGCAAATATTAAGTTATCTCCCTTACCCAAACCTTAAAACTGACCAAAGTTTCTATGACAACTCTATTCATTTATTTTTTTTTTCGAATGTTATTTTAATATTCTCATGTTATCTTCCTTTTATTCAACTTCTAACTCTAACCTGGGCTGTCATGATAATTCTATATTCATTTTTTTTTTCGAATGTTAGTCTGATATTCTCTAATTATTACAGTTATCTCCCTTCTATCCAACCTCAAACCTAGCCCCATGACTACTATATTTATTTATTTTTAATTATTTTTTATTCTATTTATTTTTCTAACTCTAAGAGTTATTTTCATCTCGTTTGAAATTCATTTTTGAATATTATTATATTTTTTATAATTATGAAAACTCCAAACACATACATTCTCCCTGAACTACATTACTTTCTATTTTCTTGGAGGTCACTCTGCATTTATCCAGGCTTGTGACTGGCTAACCGATAGTATAGGCCGCATTACCCTCTCTCCGTCCCATTTGTATTTAAGCTATTGGGTGTGTTTTGATTTTGTTGATGTAGAATGTCATATTCTGTCCATTTGGTGTGAGGTCTCTGTTGTCTTATGTATTCCAGGAGATCTTGTCGGTCTACATCATCGATAAGCTGGTGAAGATCTTCTTTATTTTTTATTAGCATGGGCACTTCCAAAAATCTGGTGTTATTCTGGCTGGCATGATAGTATCTCAATTCATCCGAACACCAAATCATACATATAACGTTAACTAAGACTATAAAGTGATATAAAACATATGAACATTAACACTGATGTGAACCAAATCAGAAACATAACGTCAGCTATGACTATGAACTGACATAAACTATGAAAACAAATAGATGCTGACGACCAAATGAACAATAAATACAAGCATAATTGTTAAATGATAAACATAAATTGACAGAAACTATGAAAAAAATATCAATATAATTGTTAATTGTTCATAGAAATACAAATTAAACATGAAATTGAACAGAAATACAACAAAACATGACAACATAATGATATGAACTGTTAAATGAAAACATAACAAAATACGTTAACTATGACTATGAATGAACAAAAATATGTAAACATATGAACTTTATCTGCAAGAATGATATGAAACGCTAACCATGAAAACAAATAGATACTGACGACAAAATAAACAACAAATACATGCATAGATGTTAAAAGGTCAACATAAGGTAATACAAACTATTAAAACCTGTGAATGTGAACACCAAATACAAGCATAAATGTTAAAAGACCAACATTAAATGGTACAACATATGAATGTACACCAATACTAACAGAAACATCAACATAATCTGACGCAAGATATGTAAACATATGAACATTGATACGAATATGAACACCAAATCATACACCTGACGTTAAGTATGACTATAAAGTGATATAAAACATGTAAACATTAACACTGATATGAACAAAAATATAATCACAAACATTGAAATATCAAAATTAAACGACATTCATATGAATTTTAATGATGAAACTGAAACATAACTTGAAATCTCCAATAAATTGACACAACATATGGAAATACACTGATATGAACATCAAACACAATAACAACTGTTGAAACCTTAACATTGAGTGATACAACATATGAAAACACACTGATGTGAACAATAAATATAAAACAGAAACCTTACTATATCAATATTAGATCATACGAACTATTACAACCTATGAATGTGAACACCAAATACAAGCATAAATGTTAAAACCTTAATATTAAATGATACAACATATGAAAACACACTGATGTGAACAACAAATATAAACAGAAAGGTTAATATATCAACATGAAGTGATACAACATATGAAAGTCACTGATAAGAACAACAAATACAAATAAAGACGTCTAAACATGAACATGAAGTGACACAAACTATAAAAACTAATCGACACTGTAGACAATATCAACCACATATGAATGCATTAATGTTAAATCATGAACATGAACTGATACAAGATATGGAAACACGCTGATGTGAACACCAAATACAAGTGGAAATGTTCAAATGTGAACATTCAACGACACGAGATGTGTAAACATGGAAACATTGTCAAGAATGTATACAAAAAAAAAAACGAAACATAACGTTAAGTATGAACACAAACACAACAATAAATGACAACAAATGCAAACTTGAACACCAAACACAACAGGGTCGTTTCAATAAATCTGTCCCCGTACGCATTCGGTGACAAATAATATTTCAGCCAATCAGCAACTCGAATTTCCCCCCGAATCATATGAAACAAGTTATCTGATTGGTTTTAAATTTATTAATGGTATTGCACGCGCCTATCGATCACTACCATGTGATCACTCATGACATATTAAAAATTGATGATTTCTTGTTCTTTATGTTCTGAACTCTTGTTAATTAAATGTTATCACCATACTCTCTTGACGTATCACGCATTTATTGTTTTACCCTTATTAGATTAAGATCGCATTTTAGTAAGATTATTGAATTCAAAGCTCGAGATTCAATGATGCCGAGTACCAAAAATTTGCTAAAACGTATCATAATTTATGCATCATGCTGTTTCATCTCAGTATATAGAAACTTTACCAGTTAAAAAATGCATTGCAGTTTCCTTATACATATTAGGGACCGACCATTTAACTTGAAGGGGGGGGGGGGGGGG
>MJUU01055789.1:0-35182 GCA_002080025.1 Modiolus philippinarum
ATTCAAGACACGAGGACGTGTCTTCCTTAGAGCGGAGGAATATATCACAGGACACTTGGGAGCTTTTATTTCGGAAAGTATAAAAAAATGGAATTCGTTATCAACTCATATTTTGGACATATTTTATTATAATTATTTCTATAAAATCTAAATTGTTAAAGTCAAGTTTCGATATCTTAGTTTTTTATTAACTGTCTTTCATCAAATTCTTATCGCGGTTTTTAGTAATCTTTAATCCTCAAATGGACTCCATTTAGACAGTGTACTTTGTGGACAATAGTGGAAAAATCCTAATCCGCAATTTGTGTTTAATTATTTCGATATAGAGACATTTCTATGGACAACGCTAATCTCTGTTTTTATATATTGTTGTTATTTTATTTGTTACGTCAGTTTAGGTTTATAGTTCGGTTACGCCGGACTGCAAAATGAAAGTTATAGAACGGAAATATATTCCTTCTTGATTTTATAACCGGAACGCTTGCACACTCCCCCGGTTATAATATCTTGAATTTGTCTAATGTTAAAACCTATATATCTATTACGAATATAAGCATTTTGGTCATTGTGTACTATCTTATATAGAATTGGTTTTATTCTTTGTGCTATTGTATAGGCAATAATCTTTGTATCAACATTAAGAAGTGTAATTGGACGATAATTATCAAGAACAAAAGGGTCATCTTTTTTATAAATTAGTGTAATTAACCCCAATTTTTGTAGTGCAGTTAATTCTTCATTTTCCTAACATTTATTGAAAACACTTACTGCAAAAGAATCAAGATATTTCCAGAAGGTTCTATAAAATTCTACGGATAGCCCGTCAATCCAAGGAGATTTGTTTAATTTCATACTAAACACAGACTTTGTACATTCCTCAATTGAAAATTTACCCTCTAAATTACGTCCGTCATTTTCTGATAAAATACAATCAACATTTGTATTTTCTATATATTCATTTATTTTCTGAACATCAGGGTTTTGTGATGCATACAAATTACTGTAATAATTTTTTTCTGTATCCAAAATTTGTTTTGTTCATGAACTAAATTCCCTTGATCATTTTTTAAAGAAGTAATATTTTTCTTAGTTTGCCTGGTTTTTTCTAATCCCAAAAAGTATTTAGAGTTTTTTTCCCCTTCTTCAACCCATCTTGCCCGCGATCGAATTTTTGCCCCATTTACTTTATCTGAATATAATTTCCCTAAGTCTTCTTCTATAGTATCAATTTTGCCAGAAATGTATGTAATGTCTTCAGTGTTCCTGTCAGAAGTATCATCTATGATATTATATAATAATTTTAAATTTTTTTCTAGGTTTAAAATTTCATCATTTCTTTCTTTTGATCTTTTTTTACAATATTTTAAAGTTAAATCCTTAACATCTATTTTAAATAGGTCCCATAATACCATTAATTCTTTATTTTGAGAATTTTGTTTGTATTTATTTATTAAATTAATTATTTGTTCTTTATATTTTTCTTCACCCAATATACTTGTGTTATTTTACAACTATGATTTATTTTTAATGAGATGGCCTGGTGGTCAGTTTAGTTAATGACAACTGGCCTAATATCAGCTTTTAATATTTTTGGCCTTAAATCATTGTTAACTAAGAAGTAATCTATTCTACTAGCAATATCCTTATTATTTTTTCTTCTCCATTTATATTGAAATATTTTTGGATTTAATACTCTCCAAATGTCTATTAGATTAAATTTCTTAATAAGAATCTTTAAACTGTTTGCATTTTTATTCGTTTTCTTATTTCTAGTATTATTCCGTCTATCCATATTACTTAAGGTTTCGTTCATATCCCCTCCTATTATTAAAATACCCAATGCATATTTCTCAATAATACCTGTTACCTTTTTAAAGAATGTTTTTCTATCTTTTTCATAATTTGGTGCATACAAATTTACCAGGGTGATGATACTGTCATCAATTTCAATATTCAACATAATTATTCTGCCATCGTTATCTTTATATTCATCTATTATTGAGTGATTAATATTACTTTTAATAAATATAGATACCCCCCTAGAATTAGAATTTCCATAGCTACTGTAAATATGACCCTTAAAACCCCTTTTAAATTCAACCGATTTTTCTGCAGTGAAGTGTGTTTCTTGAGCAAACAAAATATTGCATTTTTGCTTTTCAGCCCATAAATATAATCTTTCCCTTTTATCTTTTTATCCCAAGCCCTGACAGTTCAGAGAACAAACATGTAATGTACACTGAAAAAAATAAATTGTCAATTTGACTATTTTACTTCGTCAATTTGATTGTCCTTAATTTGACCAGTCAATTTGTCAATTTGACGATGGGGAAAGTTAACCAGATGACCAACTACTTCGTCAGAATGACTAGCCTCCTTTTCAATGTGACAATTCCCAAGTTAGTCAAGTTGACAAATCATATTAATCAAAACAACTGGCGATATATCATACAACTGACTTCTGCAGATATCAAAGTGACTGTTAGATTCATCAAAATGACGAGGCATAAGTAGTCATTATGATGATGATATTCTCATGAGTAGATTTCATTATTAACCGGTTTGAATGTAAATACTGTTTTTTCAAATGTTTTAAAATGTTGCACTGGTAAGTCATTCATCGGGACATTGTATTTGTGATACATTTTTGTAAGGGTTTGCTGCTGTGTGCATTAATGTTGATATAAACTGCATATGCTGCAATTACCAATATTAATCTTAATTATTTCTTATGTAAGATTAACTCCTAAAACAAATATCAACTGTACTTTATGACTGTTAAACAGTCTCAATAACAGATACCGAAGTTACTCTTAATCTCAAAGGACATCTTTTGCAGAAAGTTACATACATATATGTATTTTGTGGCCAGTTTTCTGTAACGCTTTCAAGTCTGAAATGCTCAAAATAAACATATCCAGGTTAACTAATATGTGTATAGGATACAGTTTGCCTCTTGAATTCTTGCCAAGTATATACACCAAAACAAAATTGTATGTCAATATGTACTATGTCATCATAACTTCTTGAAAAGGCAAAAACGGACATATTCCACAATTATAATTTAGGTACATACTCTTCTGTGAAGCACGTCAAATCATATAGATTGTATAGCATTTCAAATGAATTACAAATTAACGATACTAAGAATAAAAAAAAACTATTTCATATAAAAACTTTATTGAAAAATTACATATTGCATAATGATTTCCAAAACAAGTTCAGTATTATTACATTGTACATTCTATGTGTATGTATCCCTGTATTCTAAAGAAGAGTGATGTAAAATAATATTATTATTTTCGTAATTAAACATTATGGAGCTAAATGCATAAAACTGTCAGATACTAGTATAATAAACAATGAGAATATTAATTCATTTATCGAATAAAGTCATGTTAAATTTAATAAAAAAAAAAAGGTCGTATAATAATATAACCGACGAGCCAACATCATGATGCCCGTACAGACTGTTCTTTCAATTTTCAAAATATGATTTAAAGTTCTGCATGAACATTTAATCACAATTAAGTGATTCAGTTAAAACTAATGAAAACTCTTACCTAGAAAATGAATTTAACACAAAATGATACTTACTGCACACAATATATTAACATATTCACAAAAATGATGACACAATTCAAGAATCTAACACTAAATAAAAAATTTCAATGATACAATCTTTATACAGTATTTCAGTTTGCTCAGTATTCTTCCAGGATAGCATCAATCAAATGCATTTCTGCATATCAAACATCATTCTTATTCTAATGTAGAATATAGATTTTACAACGGTATGAAGAAAACTTTTGAAAAGAATGCTTCTCGTCTTGCTTTGAAGTCTGGCGCCTAAACACCAATCCATAGCAGAAGACTGAGAAGATTATTATCCTTACTAGAGTGACAGCATCTTATGTATTAATAACTGCCCCTGAGAATTTATCTGCGTGTGAAAAATATTTGTTTACTTTCTTACTTTCAACACTCAGAAGTACATTGTAATGTTGAACACTTGAACTTTGTGGGCATGTTTTAACATAAACTGATGTTTCATTATAAACTATAATTAAAAGCATTGATTTTTTTCAATCTTCCTTGGATACAACAGATAATACATTAAACTGATACAATATACATAACAGTAAAAGTTGGCAACAGTTTTACATTTGTTACTTTTTGGCACAGGGTCATGCTATATTTTTTCAAAATGTAATTGAAAGCTCTGTACTAAAATTGAAAAACACTTAAGTAAAAAGTAATGAATATATACTAATCTAGAAAATTTATCAAACATAATACCATTTAAAAAATAATCCTTGATGCTCACAAGATACGTGTAACATATTTACAAAAATGAGGACACAATTCAAGAATCTAACACTAAATTCAAAATTTCAATGATACAATCTTTATTCAGTATTTCATTCATTTTGTTCCAGGATAGCATCAATCAAATGCATTTCTACATATCAAATATAGATTTTACAACGGTATGAGGAAAACTTTTGAAAAGAATGCTTCTCGTCTTGCTTTGAAGTCTGGCGTCTAAACACCAATCCATAGCAGAAGACTGAGAAGATTATTATCCTTACTAGAGTGACAGCATCTTATGTATTAATAACTGCCCCTGAGAATTTATCATTTGATTTTCTGTGTGTGAAAAATATTTGTTTACTTTCTTACTTTCAACACTCAGAAGTACATTGTAATATTAACATAAACTGATGTTTCATTATAAACTAACCAGAGGATAATTTCTGAATTAAAAGCATTGATTTTTTTCAATCTTCTTTGGATACACCAAATACCGTATTCCTCGTATTAAGCGCCCAGGGCGCTTAGAAAATTCAAAAAGGGGGCACTTATTAAGTAGGATAAAAATCTGGTTCCAAAACGAAGCTCTTGTAACGAAATTCTTTGATCTTTCGTAAGAACACGATGTTATTAATGTAAAAATGTTTCACCTATCGAAATCTTTGGCAAACAGTCATAAAAAATAATGCTAATCAGTTGTTTGTACCGAAGTGAATCGAAAAACATGAGAACTTGATTGTTTACAACCAGAAATTTTGATGTATACGCACGATCAATGGACGAAAATCAAATCAATGACAGAAAGGGTACAAAATAAATACGGAAATTACGGTATCAATATCTCTGAAGGGGGTGAAATGAAACAGTCCTTGCCTAAAGGCCACTTTACAAATATGTTTTTACAATTTCTGTCATATAAAAATTGAAATTATCCATTGCAGCCATACACCTATTTTTCTTTAACCATGGGGTGGGCCTTTATAATATAAGTTTTAACCCCTCTCCATCATTTGTTCATAAAGGCCCAGCACATGCTAAAATGAGTTTAACTGTATGGCTGATATGGATTATATCCTAATTCACTTAGCCAAGAAATTTAACAATTGAATTCAATATGAAACTCACATCAGTATTTTCATGCCCGCCAGTCTGGTCCCTCATCATGCTCATACACACAATCTCCTCCATCTTTTTTTTAAACAATGTTGGAATTGACAGTATGGCAGCACACCTTGCAGCATCTTAAACAAAAATTAATAAAATAAAAATGTGGATTACATCGCAAGGAAATGATAGACAATATTTACACTACCTTTTTTTTAATTAAGTAATAGCTTGTGATATGTCATAAATCAACAATATACAGTTATTGACTGGGTCGAGGACAACAGCTGTTTTGTTAGACCCAAAGACCAAACTGTTGCACGAGGCCGAAAGGCCGAGGGCAACAGTTTGGTTTGAGGGTCTAACAAAATATCTGTTGTCAGAGAAACCAGTCTATAACTGTTTTTGTTATACCTCCATTGGGCCAGCTGACGTCATGTGTATTCAGGTGACGTTAACCAATGGAATTAAGGATGGCGGGCAACAGTTCAAAAACTGTTGACCAGCAACAGTCTTCTGCAACACAAATTTTTATAAAAAACAGACCAAATGTTTATTATTTCATGTAATATGGCTATATAGGGAAAATATATAAAGAAGTATAACAATTAATACTGTTATTTGAAATTTTAAAAAGTTACAAATCTTCTTTGAAATTTGCAAGATTTAAACTGAGAACCATTTCTAACCATTTCATTTGGTATTCACCTACCAAGTAGCCAGTACTACGGTGCTGGCCCAAAAACCAATTTTATTTGAAATTGAAATATCTAAATTTTTAGAAAATTATGTCAAAAACTCTTGCATAGCTCCGTCCTTAGCTGATTTTGGATTTCCTTTTAGATCCTATTGGTAATTTGATCTCTATCAGTTTTTACACATATTTCAGCTTATGGATTTTCAAATATTTTGATTTTATCTATACTGAAGAAACATAAGTCGTCGAAATGCACATATGCAGAAACTAAATTCACAGTAACTTCAGTATTTTGTTCTTCTAATGAAGACAAATTATGTGTCTGGATCTCCTTCATCATAATATTGCATAATTCCATAACAAACAAGTTCAAAGAAAAATATTTAAAAAAAAAAATAAAATATGCTTAACAAAAGAAGGACATATCTTCAATACATCAATAAACAGTGTAAAAAATTCTAATGATATTGGTTGTATACTTTCTGAGTTTGATAGTAGCTTTAAGTGAAATGCACAGCGACTACCAGACTACTAGGTAATGAAAATAGTTGAGAGGCCAAGTTCAACAATCACTTGTCCATATAAACATCCAATGCAAAAGGAGATCCCAGCAGAGCAGTTTCATTCTGCTTTACTCTAAAATAAAAATCTACTTACATTTTCTCTGTTCATCCATCCTAATTATATTCATGGACTCAATGACTGTTTTTAGAGTTTCATTCACTTTCTTTTTGGTCCTCACAAGTGTAAGTATACTCTCCCTATACTTGTCCAAGCCTTCAATAAACAAATTCTCCAGGTCTAGGGTTGGAACATTTGGTCCAAGCCTTTCAAATTCAAGCTGCAGCTAAATGAAAAGTATGCAACAGTAAATATTTATCATTGCTTTTGTTACAAAATGTAAATAAAATTAAAATACTGTACTTAAAAATAGATGTGTTTTGGCTTTAGAGTATATTTTACAAAGAACTCATGAAATTGGTAGCCTTGAAACAAAATAGGGCATTAATAAGGCCAAGCTTAAAAAAATGTTTGTTTGCTGTTTATCGACCTCTCAAAAAACCTACCAACTCAAAAAATTTTATTGGCATTTCCCAGAATTTTTTTCTGTTCTATTTTTAACACATTTTTCTTTAATTATAACCCTTTCTGACGTGTTTGAGGAAAAAAGATAAATCACCTACCTACCTACTCACATCCAGAACTGATAGTCGATGAACAGCAAACATACATTATGTTAAAATTGCCCTAAATGGAACAGGTGAAGAAAAAACAGGTGGAAAAACTTGAAAATGGTGTAATTAAAAAAAACAAAAAGTTTGTTTTTGTTGAAAAATGAATTCGCAGTTTATTTGTAATATTAAACAACCAAGTTTCTTAAAAAATCACCAAAACTGCTCTGATGTTATCACATGAACAAAGATATAAACTAATTTGAAGTTAATTTTTATTACCTGATTATGAAGTATTAAAGCAGGAAATGTCTCAATTATCTGTTTAATTGGTGCTCCTTGTATGACAATCAACTCTCTCCTGTCCCCAAAAGTAACATCCATTCTAGCCTTGATTGCATCAGCATTATACGAGACTTTCTTGCTCTCATTTTTTAGCCATTCTATATGCATGGCTATAGACTGGTCATCTTCAGAACTTGGTCTTCCTGGCAAATAATTTTTCATTCCCCACATCAGGGGACTCTTTGCAAGCTGATCTTTATCATTTTCTACCTTTGTTCTTTTTCTTGCCACAACCTCTGGCAATTTGTCATCTATTCTTCTTCTGTTGTTCCCAAATTTAACCATAATTTTATCCTTCCAATATACCTACAATTCAATTATCAAAAGTTATAAAAAAGGTTTGCTTATAAAATATTTTATCCTGAAATGGCCGTATTTACTAGACAAATGCGACCCTAGGAATATTTTATATGAACTCACATGCTAAATCTTGCATTTGCTTTCAAATCTTCAAATCAAGCTTGTCAAATAATTTTTATTTTTATAAAACAAAATATGTGTTGCGAAACAGCTCTAAAGGCCAATAACAAAATAACTAGAATACTGACAAAGTCAGAAAGGGCCCTGCCCCCTTGTGTGTTCCAAAAACCTGTTTGCGGATTTCATGGTATTCAGATTTTCCTCAAAAACGAAAGGGAGCTTCCTTTGGTCAAGAAAAACCTTGAGTATCAAAATCATTTAAATCCTTTCAGGCATTTTTAATATACCATACGACATGGAGCTAATTATCAAAATATGCACTTTTTCATATAAAAATGAAGTTTTTTCCCAAAAATCATTTTCTAATTTTCCTCAAAAACGAAAGGAAGCTTCCTTTAGTCAAGTTTAAGTTTGAGTAAAAAAAATCATAAAAATTGGTGAAGGCATTCTTGAGTTATGGTACGACATAGAAAATGCTGACGGACAGACAGACAGACAGACGGACAGCTGGACAGGCTGATTACTATAGGGCGCCGCCATTTCATGGCGGTGCCCTAACGAGATACATGAGTATGTGAGCTGTTAAAAGGGATGAATTTATAATCTAAAATATGACCTAAAGCTCAAAAAACATGGCAACAGATTTGTCGAAATATATCGGTCGACCTTTTTATTGTTTCTATTCTTTTATTTTGCCATGTTTTTTGTGCTTTAGGTCATATTTTAGATTATAAATTCATCCCTTTGAACAGCTCTGGGTTCTACTCTAACAGTAGTCATGTAGCCCAAGGCTAATAAATTTGAGGAAGGACTACTAGAATATGTAAATTGGTAGTCCTTTGGGCTTGCAAAATTTGGACAACTTCTCTAGGTATATTTATTTCAGGCAGGTAAAATAACCACAGGACTAATGAATTCAGGCATCTTGTAGTCCTTTTATCTACGAAGAATTAAATTCAGTGTTAAACCCTGATATTGTATAAAATGTTGATGAAAATAATTATTCTCTAAATACATACCCTTACTGACCTTTTTGATACATGAACTACAGATGTAACGAAAATAACCTTTTTTTTATAGGAAGATTCTAATATTTTTATGTTGGTACATGTTATGTTTTTGCTTCTTATAAGACTTGTATAGATTTCAATACACCAAGGTTTCAGTTTTTACATTTTTCCCAAATTATAAGCTCCTATTCTGACTAAAGTTCTTCATACATGACTACTTACTCTAGCAGAGGAAGCCTCTAGTCTTGTCTGTGCAGATAAGTATGGGTATTCTCTTAAAAGCCCATCAACAATTTCATCATACATGCTCGGAGAAGGGTACCTGAAAAATACATATATTTAAACCTGAAAATACAAATGTACTTTGGATATACTGTAAGAAGCAGATATGGGGTAAACAGGCATGTAAATGAAAGGCAAACTCAAAACCAATAACTCAAAAAAATCCTGACATCTACTAATTTGGTATGTTTGTGAATTTCATAAGGTTAAAAATATCTTGAAAATCCTGACATCTACTAAGTTGGTATGTTTGTGAATTTCATAAGGTTAAAAATATCTTGATCATTGTTAAACTCAATGCAAGGAGTACATATGAAATATCATGTGATACATTGTTACCTTATTTCTTGCCAGGTATTATACAAAAGTCAGTAAAATACCACTTCATTATCTGAAAGCCTATCCATTTATCACAGCATTGAATATAAATGTAACTTACAGTCCTCCCTCATGTGTGGTAACGTCTTGATAAATTGCCTCCAGTAGAAGTTTCCTGTTCCTTCTGTCTAGCTCTATTTTTGAATCCAAATTGGATTGCAGATTCCTTGGCACAGAGTACATTTTTGGCCATGGTCTCCTAAAAAGTAATGCACTATTTGCTTATGAGAAAAAATTAACTCGACTGTGTAAACCGCAAAGTAAACATCAATTAATTTACAAATTTAGTTATTAATTTGCATTTTTAACAAACAATTGATCAAATGCAACATTTTTCTTATTCATTTCTTTTGTGTGTTACATGATTGCATGTGAACTCAGGAAATAACAATTAGTTTTGGAAAAAGTGCTGAATTTTATAATATGGTTTGTGTGGTTCTTAATAAGTGCCCCCCCCTCCTAATTTTCAAATTTTCTAAGTGCCCTGTATGGCTGTACCCTTCAATATATATATACACAATTCATAAAATTTTGTACCAAGATGGACAAATACTTACAATAAACAAATATTTTACAAATTTGGTGAAATCTATATTTCATTTAAAATTTTTAGAGTAGTTTCAAAACTTTTGTGACAACCTTTGTATATTTTTAATCTTGTTTCATACCTTTTCTTTCTCATGGAGCTGTTTGCCAAACCACCATGATTTCGGTCTGGGGTAGAAGAAGAAGATGGTACCTCCTCATCTAAAAGTGAGATTGTATCTGATAAATCTAATGTGGCTGGGGTTGCTCTGTCTGAAGCAGTCGTGAGAGGTGTTGTTCTGCCAGATGTTTCTGTTGATCTCTCTGCATTAGTAGATGATGACATAAATGAAGACAAATCATCATGTGTTTCATCATTTGTCTTGATGACCACCTTTACCTTCAAAACTCTGTACAGCTTTAAGTCCTCGATCAATTCATCATCCAGGTCTATCCATTCTGATAAATCATTATCATGATATTTCATGAAAAATGTTTGATTTTCACTTATACTAAATTTCTGTCTAACAAAGTCCAGAATGGTCTTTGATGATAAATTTGCCTTATTTATTAAGGTCTTTTTCGTATGTTCCTCAAAGGACACCACCACAGTAATCTTTTCCTCCATGGATCAACCTGTAAGATAATATAAAACTTAAACTATTAAAACCGGCACTACTACATTTAAGGTAACAATATATGTTAGGTGTACAATGTAAATGAGAGACTGACTGGATTTTTTAAAACCAGAAGATGAGGGAAATACCGGTACTTAATAGCCAAAATCTAATAATAGGGGATCACTTCTTAAATCTGCATGCCAAATATCTAAGGTTATACCAAATATTAAGAAAAACTTACAAAAATATCCCCACCTGCAAATCACCCTTATGTCCCCCTGACTATATACTATAAGTTGTATTTATAAGCAGATTTTCACTTCTTAAAATCTAAAAAAAAATGCTATGGATCTTTTTAATTCTTCATTTATAGTATTGCTTGTATTTCATCTCCCCTGTCCCTGCTTATGTCCATGTAACTTCAGAAACTTCTCTTTTTTTGTAGGTTTTCGTCATTTTTGTACTGAAAATAATTCAAAAATTAAAATGACTATGTTTATATATTTACCCGTCATAAAGATTAAATCCATTTGAATCAGAAGGTATTATTAAAAGAGAACTTTGTATTTGAGAACCACTATTTTAGAGTCTCTGGCTATTGGATGTTCGTATAATGCTAAGGAGAGTGGCTCTGACAAATTCAATACATTCATCAGTTCATAGTGTTCAGTCTCCTTCACAGTATACCCATAAAAATGTCTGTCAAAATCTTGAGTTGAGAGCATCTGCAAGAGCAAATATGGAACACCTTCATTTATAATACACAGTTCAATCTTTCCAAATTCATATAACTCTCCATTCATTCTGACAGGCAAACAGTTTCCAGATATGTAACTCACACCTCTAAATTCCAATGATTTACATTTGTATACATCATCTCCTGCACAAATTGGCCTTAAAACATCTTGAATTCTTGGGTGCATAAGTGACAAAGGGATGATGGTGTCTCCACTAGTCTCGACCCTATCTGCCTTTAAAAAGTTTTTACTTGTGTGATATAAGCATTGGCTATATTGATGTCGGGTTGCCAATGTTTTACAAATATTTTTCTTGTTTTTTGTTCTGTGTACTATTTCCTTGAAAAAATTGTTTCCCTTCAAATCTAAGAGTTTGAATATGTGTTAAAGGTCCATACAATAGGGTCTCCATTGGATAATGAAGAAGAAAGTGACGTTTTGGCTTGACATTTTCATCTGGAAAAGACAATTTAAATGATTCTTGAAAGTCCTCAATCAAGTCTTCCATAACAGCCACATGTCCTTTTTGTAACTTTGGAGCACAGACATACATCAGAACATCTCTCATTGCCAGATATGTTTGTCATTTGGGATCACCTTGAGGCACTTTACATCCAATAAATATGGGTAAAAGACGAAATAAGCACCACATTTGAGAAGCCGTCTGCTTAACATTGAATTTATTTAATGTACTCATAACCTGGCTTGGCTTGTTTACTTTGTCAGTATCTGCGTATGGATGCTCTTTAATACATTTGTTTAACTGGTTGAGGGTAAAAAACTTTGATGCAACACAATAACATATAAGAAGCTTCAATATGTCAGACAATGTTCCTTCAAACAAATCATGGGCAATATCTGATGGAAGACAATTAACTGCATGGAAATTCTCTAGTACATTCAAGCAACAAGAACTCTTAATTCCATAATCACTAGACATACTATTATCTACTTTAACATATTCTACTTGTTGATCATATGCCTCCTTTGAACGTCTTGTAAAATTTCTACATTCTATATTTTCATTCATCTGATCTCTAGTGCAGAAACAAAATCTACAATTTCGTAGACAGCTAAATGACTCCATGAAACCACCAAAACCATGTGCACCAAGATTGTCTGCAACTACTACTAACACTGAACCAAACAGCCTATGTTGAACACCTGATTTGCTAATGATTAAACCCTCTGTTTCCAAAATATTAAGATCATATATTAGGGGACGAAGCACTGAATCAAAGCTATACTTCTTCAAATGAGCAGAATGGCAAAGAGCAACAAGCTGAATGGTGTAAAGCTGTGACCTATGTTTTGGAGGCAAATTTCCTAGCATCATGTAGAATGCTCCTAGCTTGAATTTTTTTGTTTTGGTCCCCAAAGGATTAGTCACTGTGAAATCATCATAATAAAGAATAATTTGAAGTGCCGATTTATCCTCACTAAACAAAGGATGTGTACGATAAAGCTCGCCATCACATATATCTCCTAACAAATCTCCCTCTGACTGATGACTGTTTAAAACATAGGAAAATACATCATCATATTCCAAAAGTCCCTGAAGTGTTCGGATAACTGAAATGTACTGATATGTTTCATTTTGACCAGATTCATCAGTTCCAAGAATATACTCTTCTGATGGTATGAATTTAAAATTTGTTCTCATGTATTTCTCAAGCTTATACTCTGAATTTAGAGTTTCAAATGAAGATTCCACTTCGGATTTTTGTCTAAACAAGTGTTCAAGATTAGCTAAAAGTTCTGGGTCATTTACATTGTGTTCTCTTAGAAGAGAGTGAATATTCCTTGATTGAAATGCTTGGTGGTAATTAAACATAAACCCAATTTCACTTAAAATAAAACTTAAAGTAGAAATTGTAACGCCAAATCTTTCACGCAATGTCATTAGAAAAACTGCAAGTTTTCTCACATGATCAGGTGAATCATGTACAATTTCATGCTGTGTCTCTTGAGTATTTTCATTTCCATTATCCTGAATACAATAATCATAATTATCACAATAATCAATGTGTTCAGACAAAGTTTCAAGAACTTCTGGATCTCTTATATCCTGTTTCCAGCGTGACAAATGGGTTTCATAGAATATAGTATGTTTTCTCTTAATGTGTCGGATTAAAGAGTCAATAACTGTGTATGATTTCTGACATCTTTCCACCCCACAAACAACAAAAAAGTTCCTATCTGAACTATGTGCAAAACGATAATGGGAAAGTAATCTGGAATATAGCCGGCTATGGTATTCACATTTTGTACACTCAAACATACTTGACATTCACCTATAAAAATGAAAACAAAATTGTACCATTGATCATAAATTAAATAATAAAAATACTACCCATAACTTATTTCTTATTGTCAACATTCCACTCAGCATGCTCAGGATACCGTGTTTCCTATGTACTGATTAAGACCTAATATGGGAGAATATCTTTTAACACATCATCTGTAGTCATACTTCAAAAAGCTTAAATCAAGAGGA
Organism: Modiolus philippinarum; assembly: GCA_002080025.1. Taxonomy (NCBI): domain Eukaryota; kingdom Metazoa; phylum Mollusca; class Bivalvia; order Mytilida; family Modiolidae; genus Modiolus; species Modiolus philippinarum. The sequence continues at coordinate 14,102 of MJUU01055789.1, forward strand.
ATCCAAAGAAAAAAATCCAATTAAATTCCGATTAAAAATAAAGATTTTACATTTTTTTTAAATATTCCAAATTTGGCCCCTTTGACCCCTTTATAGCTCGGAAACAGTAACAGTTATGAAAACTTTGTTGTCATAATACTGAAAGCTTACAATAAGAGGAGATTAATGAAAAAAATCCCATTGTAATCCGATGAAAAAAAAATTAGGTAATCTGCACAGTTGCAATTTTGGCCCATTTGGGCCCTTATTATCTTCAAAAGGAAACAATTTATCATAAATATTATAGCTAAACATTATGTTAATTTTTCATAAGGAATACATTGAAAAAAAATAAAACAGGACAAAAATAAAAAAAAAATTGAGATTCGCCCATTTTGGGCCCCATTTATCTCACGAACAGGACCTGTGGCATGAAATCCTTTGACATACCTCTGATTGGAAATTTCCTTAGGAGCACAATGAAAGAAACCCAATCAAAATATGATATTTAATATAAATTCTACAGCCAAATGTGTGAACACACAAAATTTTGCCCTTTTGGCCCTTTTTTAAAAAAAGGGAGGGGCCAGAATGACCAAAACCAATCGCAGCCTTCCTTTTGTTCTAATGAACATTGTGATAAAATTTCATAAAAATTGATCAGCTTGAACTTAAGTTATTGACAAATAAAGGGCTACGCCTAGCGCAGCATGATACGACCGCAGCATTTCGAACACTAAAACTTGAACAAGTGTAATTCAAAATGAATGAGGACACAGTAAAGAGCTTGATACAGTAATTAAATGGACACAATAAAGAACTAGATCCAGTAATTAGCTGCACACAAACTAAGGCAAATATACAAATTAGCGTTAATGATTCCTTATATAGATCTGAAATGGTAAGAGGTATGTCAAATTGGTCAACGGTCAACATACTACCTTGGACCCCATTTATCTCATGAACGGTACGTGTCGCGTGAAATCCGTTGACATTCTTCTGATTGGAAATTACCTAAGGAGCACACTGAAAGAAACCCCATCAAAATCCGATAATTAATAAAAATTTTATAGCTAAATATGTGAAAACACCCAATTTTGCCCTTTTTGGCCCATATTTTAAAATTTCATAACTATTGATCAACTTGAACTTGAGTTATTGGCCAAAAACAAAAGTGTCTACAGACAACGACGCCGATGACCACGACACCATACCATTATACGACCACAAAATTTTTGCTGTCGTATAAAAATAGTAATGGTGCATTACATGACACCCCGCCACGTTTCACAAAATTTCTAATTACTCCAGAGCTATGTGTACCACTGAACCCAAATTTATACATGGCAAATAATACCAGTTTGAAGACCTTGTGTTGTTGCGTTCACAAGTTGTCAGTTGGAAACCCTAAAATTCCCAAAATTTCAAAGTTTAAAGGGCATAACTCAAGAACCCCTTAAACTCTGAACTCAAAATCAATCTTGACCTGATTTTGTGGTAAACAACTTGCATACCAAGTTTGAAGACCTTGTGATATTTCGTTCACAAGTTATCAGTCAAAAATCTTCGCGGGATGGATGGACGGACACATGACTGAGGGTATCACATAATACCTCACCACTTCATGTGGCGGCTATAAAAACAAAAGTGTCTACAGACAGACAACGACAGACAAAGACGACAGCACCATACCATTATACGACCTCAATTTTTTGGGGGTCATTTAAAAAGTTGTTGAAGTTCATAAAAAGTTTAACATTTGGGTTAACCAAATGTTCATGATGAAGACGACAGAATCTATGGTCACTATGTCTTGCCCTCGCAACTTTTGTCGCAGGTGAAACAAAAGTGGCTATCTACAACGAATTTTCATGTTGGCCATCAAAAAAGATTAACAAACCAGATTAACCAATGGGCTATTTTAGGCTCACCGAACCTCTAAAATGATCAAAATCTGTAATATCATGTGCTCAACTAGACCAAAGAAACAACATTACCATTTCCTAATAGTTTAATTGGAATCCAACTTCAAGTTCTTAAGGAGTTGCAAATTATAAAACTGACAGACGACACAAGACAGATACATGTCAATTCTGCGAACAGCAGGCAATACAAAAAGGAATATTTTGTTAGAAAAGCCTTTAATGTAAATCATAGTTCAGTTTTTATATTATGTTCATTGATTGGTGATTATTTCAAGATGGGATTGCTGCATCTTCAAGTCAATCATTCAAATGGTCTAAATATAATACTGTTAATACATCTTGGAATTTTTTGCTTTTACAGCTTTTTTTTGCAATGATACATATTTCTGCCATTGTACATACAAAGGGTCAGTTATAACAGCAGTCCAACGGTCATTAGGATCATATTGTTCAATTTTCTTAGATTTTTTGTTGTTTTGAACTGTCTCCTTGGCCACCAGGTTTGCTTGTACACCTTTACTAGTACTTTCAACTGAGGGAATGGGTTTCTCCTCAACATCTAATGACAAAGCAACATCATATTTTTTGAGACCATGAACCTCATCGGTCATATAAATTTTGTTTTCATCATTGCAAACTTCCCTTGCAACTGCTAGTCGGAGCATTTTTTTCTTTTCTTTTTTCTTTTGTTTTCGTCTTTTTCTGTACCGTCTTATACTTTCTTTACTGTGCTTCCCCATTTTATTTTAACTAAAAAGTAATTCAAAAATGACCTCATTCAACTTTTAAAGAAATGGGGTGGGCCTATTTCATGTACAATCAATTATTAGATACATGTATAAATTAACAAACTGAAATGGAACCAATAATTCTAACAAAAATGCAAATGATGTTACATGTACATACAGTACAGCCAGAGACTTACCATGATAAATCACTGTGATAGACGTAACACTCTGCTTAGTGAAATGTGTATATTTTATTTCCTGTTTGATCTTTCAACATGCTTTCTTTTGAATAAAGAGTGATGCATTCTACCACTTGATATGCAAAAGAAATTATGTGGATAGATCAATCAGGAAAAAAGATATATTCATTTAAAAATTTAGAGTGATATGTCTATCACAGTGATTTATCATGGTAAGTCTCTGGCTGTACTGTATATCCTATAAACTGACCTTAAATCTTTACCCTCAACACACATGTACTCAAATACTACCCATAGGCCAAAATGAATACTATGTGTAAGTTTATGTAATAATTATGCTTTTTACTTAAATTAGGGATGCCTATAGGGTTTCAGTTATCAATTACCAATACTTTATGCTGTAGAACAAATTAAGCTCATAGAGTGTGAACATGAAACAAGACACTTTTTTGCCACACTGTATAGTCCACAGATGATTTTTTTTAGGTTTGTGTATTATTTATTGACATTTTGTTTACAAGTAATATCTGTTTGATTACAAAGGTTAATAATCGGGTAATAAAATGTAATGCCAATGGGGTGTATTTTTAGATACATGTATTTATATTTAATCAAATGTTATATTTAGATTAGTTAACTCTTTAAATGTCAATTCTAATGAATACACAAAACATCATGACAAGAATTGTGTTACCTTGAAATGCATTGTAAAAAATAATTGTCAAATAAAAACTGTTTAGGGCATTGGAGCAGGTAACATATGATGCTTTGATTGAACAAGCCGGACTAGTTTGCAAAATAAGAAAATTTACCTAGTCTTTGCATATATCCCTTGAAGCTAGGAATACTCAGAATCGAATATTTTCTTGTTAGTTTCCCTACTTAAGAGGGGGGAGGGGGGACACAAGTGTTTCTATTAACAGTATAATTTTTATACTTGACAGTGCTTTGAGTTTTCCATTAACAGTAGTTAAGCAATGCAAATTTAACAGAACAGAAAACACTAAATGTTCCAAAACAATTAAATAACTTGTTCATTTCACCAAAAAACTTTCACAACCAGCTCAAAGTTTAAATGCCCGAAACACATTAACAGAAAAGGTAAATTACCCCCCCCCCCTTCCCACTCCGACTGAAGTATATGTCACTGTCAAAACACGAGGCATAGTTAACTTACATCCGAAAAGGCCTCTTACATTTACATTACATTAGTTTGAGTGGGAAGAACCAATAATACAACCCCCCCCCCCCCCCCCNCCCCCCCGCTATATGAAGCAAAAGCCATGTGTTGGGAAGCCAAGGTATGTCCCTTGACTGTATCACGACACGATTTGAAATAAATGGGGAAAAACTTCGAATGCTCAAATTTTGTTTTCCGTTTGGGTAATTATTTACCAAGGGGTTCCTGTGATGAAATCCCATGATGATCATGATGGCGATGATGGGGGATGCCTCGTGAAGATGTGCACATACATTGATGACGTAGGCCACGAAACAAAAAAGGGGGGCTCAGCAACCAAACAGGCATTTGGCGGGTCCACAGATGGTTCCGGGATTGAACCTACTTTTTTCGAGACAATTTAAAATTTCGTGCAGATTTTAGGCACAAATAATTTCACAAAAATGACAAGAGAAAAAAAAACGACTAGGATCCCCCTTTTTTTCTGTAACCCCCTTTACGGAGTCTGGATCCCTTTCAAAACGATCTTGTAGATAGTCATCATTCTATGCAATTAATTGAAATAAAATTAATTTCATAAAAAATACATTACACACGCCGTCTGCCACTCTTGAAGTTCTGCCACGTGCAAAAAATTTACTTAAATGCAAAATAAGTTTACGTGGATTCTGATTTATAATAAACCCTCAATTTAAAGCACATGCAAGGATGAATTTATATCAGCTTTTGTGTGCAGTCAAGTCTCTCACCATGTATGGTTTTTGTAACAGAGGTCGTACAAGCTACTTTAATCAGCTAGAGACATGTATCTATATGTCTACTGATTTAATTTTCGCAACAATATTATAATATGAAGTACATTTTATCAATCTTTAAAAATCTTAAATGATACTTACGTTAAACTCTTTATTCTTAACTGTTTCAACTGCAGACTGATGAAAACACGCGCAACCTCGTGGTAGATAAGAACAAAGAAAATGATACAAGCGCGGGAATATTATCAGAGATCTTAGATAAGACCATCTGGTCAAACTGACTATGCTGTATTAGTTAATTAGCATTGATGACCACACATTGATAGTATACGAAGCGAATTAGTCAAAGCGACGAGTTATTTTTTTCAGTGTACTACTCATATTGAAACGTACAGAATAGATGTATAATTAGCATAACACAAGTCACAAACATCGATCAAATATACAAATAAACACCATGTATAAAGTAGAATACAACACATATTTGAACACAAGGTACAGACATCATGTAAACATTGTAAATAAGGCAATACACCACTCACTAAATTAAATTTTATTTTCCGGTTTAACCCGTTTCTAAATACTTACTGATATAAACAAATTTGTTTCGACCTTGAACCGTATATTTATTAAATCGGTCAAACAAAAAAAGAGAACCTGTATCTGTTCTGCTTACATGAATTAAACAGGAATATGAATAATATCTGTATATATTAACGATGGACAGTAGGTAAGTTATTACTCTTCTTAAATTGTCATTTAGTTTTTTGTATAACAATATTATTTTGGGAATTACTGTAGAACTTTTCATGTAAAGGTTCAAGACTAACTCATAAATCATTTTCGTTATCCTTTGGAGACCGGCAAAAAATTGTTTGAAAACACCTGCATACGTTTTGAATTCTATCCCCCTATATTTCATAAAAGTATTTTCTCATATGTCATACAAACAATGTACTATTAAAGAAGTATGAATTACAACATAAATGTCAGGTACTTTATTATATTTATATGTTAACACAATTGCCGAGATAAAACAACGGATAAATTTGGTATTTTTTCTTACAGTAAAATAAAGAAGATCGGCTTCCACAACCGGAGTTTAATTTGTTCATATCATTGATAACGAATAAATTGCCATCAATTACAAAGGAAATGTATAACAGATTAACGTTGGTGTACTTTCTCAGGGGTGTCGAAAAGAAAAATATAGCTTCGTCGTACAGGTGATCGAGTATCCTATCTATAAATAGAAGTTGCACATGTCGTAGCATTGTTGACAAAATGTAAAAACATTTCTGCCAATTATTTACAAGTTGTAGACAGAATAAAATCACACTAATGAGCGAGTACTTATTATAAATTTGTTTTTGAACCAAACATTTTAATGAATAAGTCTTCAAAATATAATTTAGATGACAATAGAAAACGCTTAACTTAGCGCATGACCAATCTAAACTTAGAAAGTCCACGTGTGTCAATATTGACATTTTGCAATGGAAGTCATTCTTAGTATATACTTGTTTTAAATTTTGACACGAGCAAATAGATTTAATATCCTGATGTGATAGCGACAGACTATACATACTGATTTTTAATACTTTTGGTATAATTAATAAATTTTTCACTATCATTGTCATGTCAAGGTAATGGATTAACAATACAATCTGTAGACCACATACAAAATATATATAACTTCTTCCTTTAGAATGTATACAATCTTCATTCATTGTATCACAAACTACATATATTTTTTTATATTTTACTATAATAAAAACACAGTAGAATGGTATGTTCAACAGTATATATATACAGAAAGACATGGAAGGTTAAAAATTGAATATTTTATTTGCATTATGTTTGTGTTTTCTGTCTACTGTTTCTGTTCGTTTCACGTCGGTGCAATTGGTCCGTTGGAGTAGTTGCACTACGCTTTGCATTTGGTGGTTTTGGTGTCTCAGTTACTTTTGTTTTTGTGTATTTGTCCATAGGTCCCTTGTTTACATTTTCCTGTTCTTTTTGTTCTCTGTCCTTACTTTTATGTTTCCCACTTGCTGGCTTCTGCTTTGTAGAAGATGGCTGAGAGGATGATGGATTAGTACTCTCACTCTGCTTAGGCTGTTGATTGTTCAGTGCCCTAGGGGCAAGCAGAGATTGTGATTTTTGTGAATAAATATGAGATGTTATATTGTTAAATTAATGTTTCAATTATACGTTTTTTGCTTTTACATTTGTATTATCACACTAACAAAAATATGGTAAATGTTATTAACATGTCTTCTTCACATACCAAATCCCCTGGTTTGGTTATGTGACTAATAATTCAGGGAAGAGCCTTGGTGAGATTGTTGTACCACCAAGGACATTTGTTAACAACAAGTTGTTGATTAACGTCATGAAATTCTAAAAAAAAAAAAAAAAAAAAAAAAAAAAAAAAAAAAAAAAAAAAAAATTGCAGATTACACTTTCCCTTCATAAATAAAGTCAAATACCAAATTTGAAATTAATCGGCCCAGCAGTAACTGAGAAAAATGTGATAAACTTCGGAAGGACGGACGAACGGACGGACGGACAAGGGTATTCCAATATACCACCAACTCACAAGAGGGGGTATAATTTCAAAAAGTATAGGTTTCTGAGTTTCAGGAAATTTACCAAAATAAGAATCAATGATTCTTGCAACCTGACAGTTGAAATTCATCATTATAACTCTAAATAATTGGAAAATAATTGCTAGGTAGAATTCCAAAAAGTAATGGATCTTTGAGAGTTTCAGGAACTTTACCAAAATAAGAATCACAGTGTTTTGCAATCTGACCATTGAAAATGATCATTAAAACTATAAGGCATCAAAAAACATATGGTTGCTAGGTAAAATTCCAAAAAGTAATTGGTCTTTGAGAGTTTTATGAAATTTACCAAAATTAGAATCATATTTTTGAATTCCTAGTGTTCATACAAGCTGACGACATTAAAAAGTTGCTTAATCATAAAACTTCATGTTGGTCAATGTAGGACAAAGTTGCCTATTTTGCCTGGATGCTGATCTACCATCAGACCTGCATGCATATGCAAGGTTAGATGATCCTACCATGTACAGTAAAAGAAATCTGAACACGGACCTAAACTTGAATGCAAGTCACACAGGCGGAAAATATGTCAAAAAGACCTTATTTGGCCTGGATGCTGACCTACTATCAGAGATGCATTCATGTGCAAGGTTAGATGATACTACCATGTAAAGTGACTCAGATCTGAACTGGATACTAAAGCTGAATGTAACTAAGTCACTCAAGCGCAAAATGTAGGTCAAAAGGAACTTATTTTGCCTGGATGCTGACCCACCATCAGAGATGGTAAAAGATCACTCAAGCGGAAAATGTAGATCAAAGTGACCTAATTTTGTCTGGATGCTGACCCCACAATCAGAGATGCAAGCATGTGCAAGGTTAGATAATCCTACCATGTACAGTGACTGAGATCTGAAATCAAGACATAAACTTGAATGTTAGCCACTAAAGCGGAAAATATAGGTCAGAGAGACTTAATTTCTTGGAGGCTGTGAGTCAATCCAAGATGCACCTGCATGCAAAGTTTGATGACCCTACCCTGCATAGTTACTAAGATATAAACCTAAATGTGGACACGGACGCGGACGAAGAAATGGAGTTGGACGCTGACATACTCCAAAGGCTCCCCTAAACTTTGTTGAGGCAAACTAAAAAGGTGACCAAAAAGGCAGGCGACAGATTCCCCCTAGTTATAAAGTCAAATACTAAATTTGATTTTAAATCAGTCAAGCAGTAGTTGAGAAAAGTGTGACAAAAATTGCACCATGTTCAATTAAGGGAACTAGAGGCTGAGAGACTGAGCCTGTATTGCGCACCTGTCAAAATGCTTCTATGCCATACATAACTAAAAAAATAGAAATGGTGCATTACATGATACCCCGCCACTTTTCACAAAATTTCAGTTTAAAGAGGCATAACTCTAGATCCATGTGTACTTCTGAACCCAAAATAATACTTGGCCTGTTTTATGGCAAACAACTTACATACCAAATTAAAGGATAGTATATGATTTCAATCACAAGTTATCAGTCGGAATTTCAAAGTTTCAACGGATATAACTCCAGAAGCCCTTTGACCTCTGAACCACAAAATCGAACTTGGTCTGAGTTTTGTGGTACACAAGTTACATACCAAGTTTGAAGGCAACGTATCATTTCATTCACAAGTTATGAGTCGAAAACCCAAATATTCACAAAATTTCAAAGCTTCAAAGGCATAACTCCAGAACACCTCGGACCTCTGAACCCAAAATTCGAACTTGGCCTGTTTTTGTTTTTAACAAGTTTGAAAACAATATATTATTTCATTCACAAGTTATCAGTCGGAAACCCTGAAATTCACAAAATTTCGAAATTTAAAGAGACATAACTCCAGAACCCCTTGGACCTCAGAACCCGAATTCGAATTTGGCCTGTGTTTTGTGGTTAACAAGTTACATATCAAGTTTGAAGACAAAATATTATTTCATTCACAAGTTATCAGTCGGAGACCCTAAAATTTAAAAAATTTCAAAGTTAAAAGGGGCATAAATCCAGAACCCCTTGGACCTCTGAATCACAAATCAAACTTGGCCTGAGTTTTGTAGTAAACAAGTCACATACCAAGTTTGAAGATCTTATGTAAATTCGTTCACAAGTTATCAGTCGGAAACACTCGTGGGACGGATGGACGGACGGACAGACACACGACTTCTTGTGGCGAGGTATAAAAAGTAATGGTGTATTACATGATACCATGCCATGTTTCACTAAATTTCTAAGTTAAAAGGGGCATAACTCCAGAACTATGTGTACTTGGCCTGTGTTTTATGGTAAACGATTTACATACCCAGTTTGAAGCCAGTATGTGATTTATCACAAATATGAGTACAAAACCCAAAAACTTGCAAAATTTCTAAGTTTCAAGGGGCATAACTCAAGAACCCCTAGGACCTCTGTACCCAAAGTTGAACATAACCTCAGTTTTATGGTACACAACTTTCATACCAAGTTTGAAGACCTTGTGTTATTTCATTCACAAGGTATCAGTTGGAAACCCTAAAATTTGCAAAATTTCAAAGTTTCAAGGGGAATAACTCCAGAACCCCTTGGACCTCTGAACCCAAAATATAACTTGACCTTAGTTTTGTGGTAAACATTTTGCATACCATGTTTGAAGACCTTTTGTTATTTCGTTCACAAGTTATCAGTCGGAAACCTTCGGGGGACGGACGGACAGACACCGGACTGAGGGCATCACATAATACCTCGCCAATTCGTGTGGCAGGGTATAAAAATGATGTTTTCTTACCATTGGGTCAAATGTTTAGCTATGTTCTTCGTTTTCTTACCAATGGGTCAAATGTTTAGCTATGTTCTTCATTAGCACCCACGTTTTTGTCTGATCCTATTGAAATGAATAACTTTTGCAAAGGACCGATACATTAAGTTTGATTAGTTTCTAGATAGGTCAAAAAATGTGCACCAGATTAAAGTGGTATAGATTTGTAACCTCCATAAGTTCATATATTAGTTTCAGAGATGATGATAATCAGGATGGTTATCTCATTCCTGGCTCCAATGTTAAACTATGTTGTGCACTGGAGGCCATGTTTTTTGTCAGATCTAAATGAAATTAGCAATATTAGTAAAGTACCTTTTTTATACATCCTTACAATTATGATTGGTTGAATTTGTTTCAGTGGTATCGGAGAAAATGAAAATGCGATTTTCCCGTAGGGTCAGTTGTTAAACTATGTTCAGTGATGGAAGCCATGTTATTTATTGGATTTGAAACTTTTCAGCAATCAATGTGAAGGACCTTCCATAATTAATATAAGCTATTTCCAATAGGGTTCAATGTTTAACTATGCCCTACGATGCATCCATGTTTTTTTGTGGATCAAAAAAAAAAAAAACATAGGTAATCAACGATTACAAAGTTCTCGTTTTGGCACATGTACACAGAAACCAAATTTGGCCAGGGTGCTAATTTACCATCCCTAATGCATGTATACAATGGCTAGATGATCTTACCATGTACAGTAACTGAATGCGGACATAAACTTGAATGCAAATCAATCATGCAGAAAATATAGGTCAAAGTGACCTAATTTTGCCTGGAAGCTGACCTATTTTCAAAGAGGCATGCACATGCAAAGTTAAATGATCCTACCATTGTACAGTTACCGAGATATCAACTCGAACGTAAACTAGAATGCAAGTTGATCATGCGGAAAATATAGGTAAAAGGGACCTGATTTTGACTGGATGCTGACCTACCCCCAAAGATGCATGCACATGCAGATCTGAACTATGAATTACACTAGAATATATGTCACTCATGCAGAAATATAGGTCAAAGTGACGTAATTTTTCCTAGATTGTGACCTACCACCAAATACATGCACATGCAAGGTAAGATGATCCTACCATGTAAGTCAGTCATGCGGAAAATATAGGTCAGTGACCTAATTTTGCCTGGATGCTGATTTACCACCAAAGATGCATGCACATGCAAGGTTAGATGATATTACCATGTACAGTTACTTAGATCTTTAGACCTGAACTCGGATGTAAACTTGAATGTAAGTCGATCATGCGGAAAATATAGGTCAAAGTGACCTAATTTTGCCTGGATGCTGACCTACCGCCAAAGATGCGTGCACATGCAAGTTTTAATGATCCTACCATGTACAGTTACCGAGATCTGAACTGTGCGTAAACGCAAATGTAAGTAAATCAGGCAGAAAATATAGGTCATAGTGACCTTATTTTGCCTGGATGCTGACCTATTGTCAAAGATGCATGCACATACAAGGTTAGATGATCCTACCATGTACAGTTACTGAAATATCAACTCTGACCTAAAATTAAATGAAAGCCAGTCAAGTGGAAAATATAGGTCAGAGACCTAATTTTCTTGGAGGCTGCAGTGAGATCGCCCAAGATGCATCTGTACACAAAGTTTGATGACCCTACCCTTCATAGTTACCAAGATATATACCTAAATGCGGACGCGGACACCGGGGGTACCCAATAGTCCTCCTTAACTTCGTTGAGGCGAACTAAAAATTCAGCAAACTAAGTAAAGGACCTTCCATACATCATTCCTGTAAAGTCAATTTGCTTCAGCTTCAGAGGAGATAGCAAATATATGCTTTCCCATAGGGTCCCTTGTTAAACTATGTTCTGCGCTGGCGGGAATGTTTTTTAGGGGATAGGAAAAATTTCAGCAAACTTAAGTAAAGGACCTTCCATATATCATTTTAAAAAGTTTGATTCAATTTGCTTAAGTAGATTCAGAGGAGATAGCAAATATATGCTTTTCCCATAGGTTCCCATGTTAAACTAGAGCTGTTGCTGAATGGCAGCAAGTTATACCCCCGCTAATTGAATCCTGAATCAATATGGTAAGTGCAAATTTAAGTGTGTGTTGACACAATACAGGTGTGGACATAGTACAAGTGTGGACACAATACAAGTATGAACACTATGATAAACCTTCCCCTTTTTTCCAGAAAATATACAAAGTTCAAATACCAAAGTTGCAATAACTTTCTCAAAATTTGATGAATCAGTCTGAAAATACCAGGTACATAGGTTCATAAGGTACTACACATTGTGACAAAATTTTAAAAAGATATTCTGAAGAGGGTCCGAGATTGCCTCTGGAAAAAATTTTTCCATATGGGTACTTAAGTACAAAAATATTGTAGTAGCCATAACTTTTTCAAAATTTAATGAATCAATCTGAAAATACCAGGTGCACATGTTTATATGTTAATTAAGATGACAAAATTTGAAAAAAATAATCAAAAGGGTTTCCGAGATAAGCTTCGGACAAATTTTTTCAGTATAAATTCTAAGTACGAAATCCCAAAAATGCTACAACTTTTAAAAAAATAGTAATGGTGGATTAATGATACACCGCCACTTTTCACAAAATTTCTAAATTTCAACAGGCAACACAACAATGTGTACCGCTGAACCCCAAATTATACTTGGCCTGTGTTTTTTGGTAAACAATTTACATACCATGTTTGAAGACAGTATGTTATTTCATTCACAAGATGAGTACAAAACCCTAAAATTTGAAAAATTTTCAAAGTTCCAAGGGGCATAACTCCAGAAACCCTTGGACCTCTGAACCCAAAATCAAACTTGACCTGAATTTTGTGGTAAACAATTTACATACCAAGTTTAAAGACCTTGTGTTATTTCGTTCACAAGTTATCAGTCGGAAACCCTAAAATTCGAAAATTTCAAAGTTATAAGGGGCAAAACTCCAGAACCCCTTGGACCTCGGAACCTAAAATCAACTTGACCCTGAGTTTTGTGGTAAACAATTTGCATACCAAGTTTGAAGACCTTGTGTTATTTCGTTCACAAGTTATCAGTCGGAAACCCTAAAATTCACAACATTTCAAAGTTTCAAGGGGCATAACTCCAGAACCCCTTGGACCTCTTAACCAAAAATCGAACTTGACCCCGAGTTTTGTGGTAAACAACTTGCATACCAAGTTTGAAGACCTTGTGTTATTTGGTTCACAATCTATCAGTCGGAGATAAGCTCTTGACAAAAAATGTCTACAGAAAGACAGACGGAAGGACAAGGTGGTTCCAATATACCCCCAACTTCGTTGCGGGGGGTGTAACTTTGTTCTGCACTGGCGGCCATGTTTTAAAGCGGATTGGGAAAATTTTCGGCAAAACTAAGTAAAGGACCTTCCATACATAACTCATGCAAAGTTTGATTCAATTTGCTTCAGTAGCTTTAGAGGAGATAGCAAGTATATCCTTCTCCCATAGGGTCCCATGTTAAACTATGATCTCTGCTGGCGGCCATGTTTTTTGGAGGATCAGAAAAATTTCGGCAATCTAAGTAAAGGACCTTCCATACAACATTTCTGTAAAGTTTAATTCAGTTTTGTTCGCTTGTTTCAGAAGATATCGCCAAAATGTGCATTTTCCCATAGGGTCCCATGTTTAACTATGTTCGGCCCTGGTGGCAATGTTTTTGGCGGTTCCGAAAAATTTTGGCAAACTAAGTAAAGGACCTTCCATACATTATTCCTGTAAAGTTTGATTCAATTTGCTTAAGTAGCTTCAGAGGAGATAGCAAATATATGCTTTTCTTGTAGGTTCCCATATTTAACTATGTTCTGCGCTGGAGGCCATGTTTTATAGCAGGTCGGAAAAAAATCGGCAAACTAAGTTATTGACCTTCCATACATTATTCCTGTAAAGTTTGGTTCAATAGGCTTCAGTAGATTTTGAGGAGATAGCAAATATATGCTTCTCCCTTAGGGTCCCATGTTAAAATATATTATGAGCTGGCGGCCATGTTTTTTGGCAGATAGGAAAAATTTCGGCAATCTAAGTAAAGGACCTTCCATAGATCATTCCTACAAAGTTTGGTTCAGTTGTTTGCCAAATTGTGCAATTAACCCATAGGATCCCATGTTAAACTATGTTCAGCAATGGCGGCTATGTTTTTTGGCGGATCGGAAAAATTTTGGCAATCTTTGTTAAGGACCTACCATACATTGTTCCTGTAAAGTTTGGTAAATTGGTCCTGGGGTTTCAAAGGAGATAGTCAAAATGTGAAAAGTTTATCCACGACGACAGACCCCAAGTTATGTCAAAAGCTCACATGGCCTATGGCTAGGTGAGTTAGAAATGGCTAAGTCAAGCTAAACAGGAAGTTGATATCATAAGAAGACCAAAATTGGAGACGACGCACTCCCCCTATATATAAAGTCAAATAACAAATTTGTAATAAATCTGCCTAGCAGTAGCTGAGAAAAGCTAGACGAAAATTTTCACTATGTTCTATAAAGAAGAAAATGGCCAAGTCCTGCCAAACAGGAAGTTGATATCATTAGGCAACCAAAATGGGAGAAAACGCATTCCCCCTATATGTATAGTCAAATACTGTATTTGAAATAAATGTGCAGAGCAGTAGCCATGAATAGTGCAATGAAAATTTTCACTATGTTAATGCAATAAAGGGGAAAATGGGCAAGTCCTGCCAAACAGGAAGTTGATATCATTAGGCAACCAGAATGGGAGACGATGCATTCCCCTATATATAAAGTCAAATACAAAATTTGAAATATATCAGCTCAGCAGTAGTTGAGAAAAATGCGACGAAAATTTTCACTATGCTCAATAAAGGGAGAAATCGTGAAGTCTTGCCAAACAGGAAGTTGATGTCATACGGCAACCAAAATGGAAAACAACACATACCCCCTATATATAAAGTCAAATTACAAATTTGAAATAAATTGGCCAAGCAGTAGCTAAGAAAAGTGCGGCGAAAACTTCACTATGTTCACTTAAGGGAAATATGGCGAAGTCCCGCCAAACAGGAAGTTGATATCATAAGGCGACCAAAATTGTTTACAGCACTTTCCCCCTATATATAAAGTCAAATACCAAATTTGGAATTAATCGGCCCAGCAGTAGTTGAGAAAGATACGAGAAACTTGGGACTGACGTAAGGATGGCAGAGCTGCCAACCCCATTTTTTTTTATCACTGAGAGAACAGGAAAAAAATTTTGGGAATTTTCACTGTTTAGGAGGGAGGCTCCTAAAATTGTAAGATTATTATGTTGCCTTCCTTTATTTCTTGAAGAATTATCCTTTAAATGACATTTCCAAGCACCAGAATTCAGATGAATAAGATAGCTTATATCTGGTTAGCCTTTACTCATTTTGGCTTTCGAATTGAGACCGCTGCGGTTGCCGTTTTCAGCATCTCCCTCTGACATTTCCTAAAGCTATTACATTTGCATACATCCTCCCTTCGGAATGACCAACAAAAACAAGAGTTGTCAGAAGACAACATAGCAGTAACCTCAATGCACAATAAATTTAAAAGGTACCATCAGAAAATTCTCATCACAAGAACGTCAAATACCAAATATAAACACCCTACCACTAAACAGCTTAATTCTAGAAGCAAGATTAAAGTTTTTCAAAAATTGCCCTCAGGGCAAGGTCAAGGTCAAAATGTCTACAAATATGGTACCATCAGACAGCAATCATCATAAGGAAGTTACATACAAAATAAAAACACCCTACCACTTAAACCCAACCTTCTAGAGGCACGGTTAAAGTTTTTTCAAAAATTGTCCTCAGGGCAAGGTCAAGGTCAAAATGTCTACAAATATGGTACCACTAGAAAGATCTCATCATAAAGAAGTTACATACCAAATATAAACACCCCACCACTAAAACCCTACCCTCTAGAGGCAAGGTTAAAGTTTTTCAAAAATTGCCCTCAGGGCAAAGTCAAGGTCAAAATGTCCACAAATATGGTACCAATAGAAAGCTCTCATCATAAGGAAGTTACATACCAAATATAAACACCCTACCACTAAAAGCCTACCTACTAAAGGCAAGGTTAAAGTTTTTCAAAAATTGCCCTCAGGGCAAGGTCAAGGTCAAAATGTCTACAAATATGGTACCAGAAGAAAGGTCTCATCACAAGGAAGTCACATACCAAATATCAACATCCTAGCTCTTCAGGTCTCAAATCCACAAGCAAGGTTAAAGTTTTGCTGACGCCGACGATGCCAACACCGGGGGTATGACAATAGCTCTCCGGACATTCGTCCCCGTGAGCTAAAAAGTTATTACATTCATTTACGGTAAAGGATACGCATGCTGTTATTTTCTAGATCCAGTAAAGAACAAACAAAATTGAGGAAAACAAAATTCGGGAGAAAACAGTACAAACGCGTGAGGGCGGGAATTTGGACTGAAAATCCGTAGGCTCCGGCCAAAATCGGGAGGGTTGGTAGCTCTTGGAAGGATAAGGGTATTCCAATATACCACCCACTCACGAGTTGAGTATAAAAATAAAAGAAAATGTGTTCATGGAACACAGATGCCCCCCGCCATCAAGATATTTCAGTAAACAGGAAGTAGATGAGTGACGGACTTGAAAAGGGGAGACGTGGTACAACTCAGCATACCAAAGATTCAGACCAAATATCAAATCATTTCAGCATACACAAGCTGAGAAATCTTTGATGAAAATTTCGAACGTACATACTGACGGGCGGACAAGGGTAAAACTTAATGCCTCTGTCGCGTTAAGGGGCAAATAAAATTTTGCTCGCTCACTGCAATTTTTTGGGTCAATTGTCCAACGAACAAGTGATTAATTTGGAGTGCCCTTATGTATCGGTGTCTACAGTGATAGTGTTATATGTCTTTGTCTCCAGTGATAGTGTTAATGTGTTGTGTCGCCAGTGATAGTGTTTATGTATGCTGTGTCACAGTGATAATTGTTAGCGCTATTCCATTAAAATGAACTTGAGGGTAGGGAAGGTGTTAAAGTACCCCCCCTCCCCACCACCACTTACAAACTGTTTCGTTTATTTTATATAAATCCAATGAGAACATGCAGAGAATGACCCAGGAGCCATGTCCGGTCATTTAACGTCCCTTTCTACCCTCCCACGTTCATTTTAATGGAATAATTCTAACGTATCAGTGCCTCCAGTGATAGTGTTGATCGATGTGTCTGTGTCTCCAGTGATAATGTCTGAATTTGTTGTTTCAACAAGTTTTGGTCTCCAATGATGATTGTACTGTGTCTGTCAGTCATTACTTTAATGAACCCATTCACCATTCAATTTTATAAGGTGCATCTTCTGGATGTGTTTTGTGTCTCTGCAAGGACTACTCTGACAAAAGACTTTACCATCAATATCACATTCATATGGGTTATGTTTTTGTGTGGTCTTATATATATATCACGTCTTAACACATCAAGTGATCAAGCGATTTTTGTCATTTTTGTCATTTTTGCTTGATCACTTGATGTGTTAAGACGTAAAATCTCTATCATTATTTTCCAAAGGTTTTGACATGAACTGCACTGACGAGACATAAATTGTCGAAATAGCTATATGCAGTATCCAAATTCAAATGATTGTTTATTCAAATCAGGGAAGTTTGCGATGTTTTAACTTTGATTGTCAATCTTACATTAGCACACAAGTTCCGCAGTGGAATGGTGTATCCGTTAATCATTTCTCACTTCTGGCGGTATGTTAGCCCTTTACCTTAGACGAATATATAATTAATTTTTAAGGGCTCGTATAAGCAAAATAATGCTTATCCAGAGTTTTCAGTAAGTTGTCCAGGTTTGTCGGGCCCCTTAGACGATTATTATATATTTTTTTCCCACCCGACTTGCATTCTTTTACTTTAAAGAATCTCTGGCACTTTCTACACCTGGCCAAGTTTTGAGGATTATGGAACTGAAAAAAAAACAAGACATCAATAGCTTTTTTCGGATTGACAAACATCGATATTTCATTGATTCATTGACTCTCACATAAAAAAAAATAACAGTTCCACATTACTGCAGCTTTGATCATTGATAAAAACTTTACGTGTCGTATTTTATTTTATTTCATTTCAGTTAAGTCAAGTCAAGTCAGTTATATTTAATATGTAACTCTGACATTTTTGTCAATGCCCCGTCTGGGATTCGAACCAGCAACCCCAATCTCTCTGTGCGGAAGCCTTAACCACGGGGCTACTGCGACTTTACATCTGAGAGTTTATTTTTATTACTTAAAGCTCAGGTCATTTTTTTCAATCTGCCTAACCTGTGTGATACAAGGTACGACAAATTGATTTTACCTGGATTGATTGTATAGGTGGACGATTTTTGTCATTTTCGCTTGATCACTTGATGTGTTAAGACGTGAAATTTCTATCATTATTTTCCAAAGGTTTTGACATGAACTGCACTGACGAGACATAAATTGTCGAAATAACTATATGCAGTATCCAAATTCAAATGATTGTTTATTCAAATCGGGGAAGTTTGCGATGTTTTAACTTTGATTGTCAATCTTACATATATATATATGAGTCTCTGTTAGTTGTCATATACATGGAACAAGTAATCAAATATACTATAACTTATACTAACTCTTTACCAACAATATCACATCTATGAGATTTATTTAATGTATGTGTTCAAATGTGAGCATGCAAATTACAACTATGACTAAACCCTTTACCACATACATCACATTTATATGGTTTATCTGCAGTATGTGTTCTAATGTGTTTCTGTAAGGCACCACTCCGACTAAACCCTTTACCATATACATCACATTTATAAGGTTTATCTCCTGTGTGTGTTCTCATGTGTCCCTGTAAGGCACCACTCTGACTAAACCCTTTACCACATACATCACATTTATAAGGTTTATCTCCTGTATGTGTTCTCATGTGTCTCTGTAAGTTACCATTCAGACTAAACCCTTTACCACATACATAACATTTATAAGGTTTATCTCCTGTATGTGTTCTTATGTGTCTCTGTAAGGTACAACTCTGACTAAACCCTTTACCACATATATCACATTTATATGGTTTATTTCCTGTGTGTGTTCTCATGTGTGACTGTAAGTTACCATTCCGACTAAACCCTTTACCACATACATCACATTTATAAGGTTTATCTCCTGTGTGTGTTCTCATGTGTAGATATAAGTTACAACTCTGACTAAACCCTTTACCACATATATCACATTTATATGATTTATCATGAGTATGTCTTCTTGTTATGTGGCTTTGTAACTGACAATTATTACTAAACTTTTCACCACAATCATCACATTTATACACTGTGTCACATTTGTTATTGGTTTGCATTCTTTCATCCCTGTCACACATGTTTTGTGAATTATTCTCTGTAATATTGGGCACATCACATGACTTTCCAAAAGTACACAATAAAGCTTCCTCTTGAAGCACATTTTCATCAATAATTTTACAAATACTTGTCCCTAAATTAGAAGTTGGTATTAAACTTTGTGCACCATTTGTACAAACATTTCTTTTGTGAATAATCTTATAATGTTGTTGTGCCAAAATCTGGGAGCAAAATTTTCTGTCACATAATTTACACTGGTAAACTGATTCTCTCTGTGATGGCAGTGGGTTCAGCAACCATTCTAACTTTGTACTGTGGCGAAATTTTAGATGATTAGATAAATATCTGTCATGACTAAAACCAACTGTACACAGAGGACATCTGTAGATTTCTGAAAAAAAAATTCAAACATTAAATTTCCATATTTCAAGGATTGTTCATTAGGCCAAATTAACAGAGATATTGGTGTTAATTCTTACAAAAACCTTTAAAATGGTTTATGTTGCTTTCCTTAAATCAGAATCAGATATGAATGATACTTCACTTGAATCTATTTGTTTTCGTTGCCTTGAAATGAGCAATCAAAGTCAGACAAACAAGAAAATTTTTCTATGAACATATATATGTATTCTTAAAACTGAATAAATTCATTTCAGTCTCCAATATTAATTAATTTAATGAATTTAATTGAAAATGTTCTTACACTATCTAACAGAACATACACCTGAATTGCTATCAAGAAGTAAAAGATGCTTCCAGAAACTTGGTATAGTTGATGTACAATGTGAATAAGGATTTATGAGAACTTAAATGCCACAATGCTCACAAGTTTTGAAATATATACATATTGTACAAAATGGGCAATAACTCTTCCATAGTTTGTTCAGACTCCAAAATCACATTTCGCCCATTTTTTCTGGTCATTACTTAGATACCAAGTTTGGAGACAGTATGAAATTTCCTCCCCAATTAAGGTATGGTTCTAATACCCCAAAATATACATCAGATAAGATCACTAATACAAATATAGGGGTAGCATCAGCAAACTATTTTAAACAAATAATTCCCACTTTATCATTGATACTCCAAAAATGTTTTACTAAGAACATGTCTGCTGGTCAGAATATAAGACAATTGTATTACTAAATTCATAATTTGGAAGCTCCAAAAAGTTGTTCTTATTATAAGCCCAATTTTCCATCAATGTGGATGTTGTCAAGGGAATAAATCCATCATAATCTTATTTATGCCTAATTGGTGTAAAGCTACTTGCTATGCATTTAAAATCTAATCAGCATGTGAAGTTAATTATTATTGATGGAAAAAATCCAGTATGCTGATGACACTTTTCGAATACTTGATACAGTTAACAAGTGAAGACCCTAAAAGATGTCTCGCCCGTCCCTGCTGGCCTCTAAATTGATATGAAATCTAAGTAAACTAATCAGAAATGTGAACATGCTCACTAGACTGTGAAATTGAGGCCAAGGACAAAAGTCACCTCCCAGACTGACATGTACTACCCAAGACCAACCTATATACCAAATATTATCAACCTACCACTTCTAG
>MJUU01055789.1:41956-68821 GCA_002080025.1 Modiolus philippinarum
ATTTCACTTGTGATTTTGCCGAATTTCTAAACTGGTTCTTGTCCTGATATAACTGAAATATTCTAAACTCGACATAAAACATACGAAAATCAATGGATTGCACGACTCTGAATTACATAAAACATAGAAAGCAGCCACAGCCTGCTAAGCACACCTCGTTGCACAGCATTATCACATGTTGCACCGACAGTAAACAGGAATGGACTTAAATCATTCTTTATAACAGATTCAGTCTGACATGCATAAATTGTAGTTAACAGACTGCATCCGAAGCATGTCATCCCAAATTGCATCATACATACCAATATGCTTGATGCAAGCCATGTCAGCAAGCAGGAATGGACTTCAACCATTCTACCTAACCAAGTCACTCATGCTTAAAATGTAGGTCAGAGACAGCATCCAAAGCATGCATTGCTATTGATATCCAAAAAATGCATCATACATACCAATTTGCTTGATGTTGGCCATGTCAGTAAGCGGGAATGGACCTTAACCATTCTTCCTAACCGGACCCCAACAGGGACGCTGACGCAAAAGCCGACGCTAGGGGTATCACATAAGCCTCCCTCACTTCGTGACGTAAGCTAAAAAACCTATAGCTTGCGTATTTGAGAAATATTGCCGACTTCCATTTCAGAAACATGGTCTGAAAGACGCATAACATTGTTACTTTCAAGTTGCAAACGTTGAAGAGATACAGAAAAAACAATTGAATATCATAGAGACTAAAAATAAGACTTTTTTCTAGTCGCCAACATGTAACAAATTGGTGGCCCAAAAGGCGACTGGTTTTTATATTTAGACGCAAATTACTAAATTTTGTCGCCTAGGCACCATTTCAGTCGACTAAATAAAGCCCTCAACTACACTCGCCAAAATGGCAAGTGTGAAAAAAAATTGAGTTCCATTGCTGCTATTGGGATAGCATGTTTACTTGTTGAGAAATGGACTTAAATGCAAAATTTAACAATAGTCATTCGAGCATAAAATATAGGTCAAAGTCATTAATTATCAATGATTTGGGTAGTACTCATCAAGGTAATTAATTTGATGATACATCACATTGGTACAATGCGTAGCTGTTGAGAAATGGATTTAAACGCTAAATTAAACAAAACTCAATCAAGCTTAAAATAGAGGTCAGAGCCACGTAACTATCCATGTTTTGGGTAGTAGTCATCAAGGCAATTAATTTGATGAAACATCATATTGGTATAAGGTGTACTTGTTGAGAAAAGGACTTTAATGCAAAATTTAACAGAAGTCACTCAAGTGTAAAATATAAATAAAGCCGTTTTGGTTAGTACTCAACAAGGCAATACATTTGATGAAACATCATATTGGTACTTTATTTTACGCTTGAGTGACTTCTGTTAAATTTTGCATTAAAGTCCTTTTCTCAACAACTACACCTTATAATAAGGTGTAGTTGTTGAGAAAAGGACTTTAAAGCAAAGTTTAACTAAAGTCACTCGTCATAAAATAGGTCAGAGCTACCTAACTGTCATTGTTTTGGGTAGTACTCAACAAGGCAATTAATTTGATGAAACATCCTAAAGGTATAAGGTGTAGTTGTTGAGAAATGGTCTTTAGCACAAAATTTAACAAGTCACTCAAGCGTAAAACGTAGGTCATGGATCCCTATTGTTGGTGAATCTGGTAGTACTAATTAAGGTGCATGTACTGATGTAATATTATCTAAATACTACAGGAGGTTGCCAATATATGAACCGGACAAGGGTAAATCTATATGCCCCTTTCACTTCGTGGTGTGGCATCAAACATAGAAAGCAGCCACAGCCTGCAAAGCTCACCTCGTTGCAAAGCATTGTCACATTTAAACATGTCAGTAAACAGGAATGATCTATAATCATTATTTTTAATGGATGCATTCATGCATGAAATATAGGTCACAGTCAGCATCCGAAGCATGCATTGTTGTTGTCTTTCCCAAATACATCATTCATACCGATATGGTTGATGTAGGACATGTCAGTAAGCAGGAATGGACTTAACCATTCTACCTTACCAAGTCCCTGATGCCTTAATATAAGTCAGAGTATGCATCCGAAGCATGCATTGTTGTTGCCATCCCCATATGCATCATACATACCAATATGGTTGATGTGGGTAATGTCAGTAAGTGGTAATAGACTTTAACCATTCTACCTAACCAAGTCGCTCATGATATGGAGCATACTATATATATATATACCATACCAATATGGTTGATGTGGGAAATGTCAGTAAGTGGGAATGGACTTTAACCATTCTACCTATTAAACCAAGTCGCACATGCGTAATATATAGGTCAGAGTCAGCATCTGAAGCATGCATTGTTGTTGTCATCCCCAAATGCATCATACATACCAATATGGTTGATGTGGGACATGTCAGTAAGAGGGAATGGACTTTAACCATTCTACCTAACCAAGTTGTTCATGCGTAAAATATAGGTCAGAGTCAGCATCCGAAGCATGCATTGTTGATGCAATCCCCAAAAACACCATACATACCAATATTGTTGATGTGGGACATGTCAGTTAGCAGGAATGGACTTTAACAATTCTTCCTAACTGGATGCCGATGCGGACGTGGACACTCGGGGTATCACACAACCCCCCCCCTCACTTCGTGAGGTGAGCTAAAAACAAAGTTGTTTTGTTGGAAATAACAAGATACTTTGATCAGGTTCCTTGACCAGATAGCAACCTTGATTGGTCATATACTTGAATGACCACTTCTATCTATTTAGAAACACACATTACCACAAAAATCTGTTATGGGCACTAAGAGAATGGAATTGAAATCTAGGTCAAAAAGCATATGATAGGTTGTCATGTCCATATAAACATATTTGTATTTGTATTTTGTCCTAACCAAGAGAAGACCATACTATATATACCAAATTCCATGAATTTACCACTTATATAATAGCAACAGAACTGAT
Source organism: Modiolus philippinarum (assembly GCA_002080025.1). Classification (NCBI taxonomy): domain Eukaryota; kingdom Metazoa; phylum Mollusca; class Bivalvia; order Mytilida; family Modiolidae; genus Modiolus; species Modiolus philippinarum. Next base: position 44,910 of record MJUU01055789.1, read on the forward strand.
TAACAAAAATTTAACATGGGCATCAGAGCATGAAATATAGGTCAAGGTCACATAATTTTGTGTTCAACATATAGGAACTTAAGCTATCCATGGTCCAAATAATACATTCCTATTTCAAAGGGTTCTAAACAAAATATTTAGATTACCCATTCATTGCTGTCATACTTGCAAGTCTCTTTTCCACAAATTTTTCCATGAAAGAGACAATCCTTTCATAAAATAAAAACATATTAGACATCATTGAGATGGTATCCATCTCTGTGAGCCCCGATCCAAGTGTGACCAAGAGGTCAATGGTCTATTGTACGTGACATGTTGCCTTAAAGCCATCTATCCATATGCCAAATATCAAAAGCCTATCTCAAAAGAGAAAAAAGATTTAGCCCGGACACAACTATGTCATTGAAAAAGCATGAATTTGACCCCGAGGTCAAAGGTCAAGGTCACCAACCAAGGTACGCGACACGTCGTCTTTAGGTGATCTATCTACATGCAAAATATCAAAAACCTATCACAAAAGAGAAAAAAAGTTATAGCCCGGACATGACTTTGTCATTGAAAAAGCAGGAATGTGACTCTGAGGTCAAAGGTCAAGGGTCACCAACCAAGGCACGTCACACATCGTCTTGAGGTGATCTATCTACATGCAAAATATCAAAAGCTTATCTCAAAAGAGAAAAAAGTTATAGCCAGGACACGACTTTGTCATTGAAAAAGCAGGAATGTGACCCTGAGGTCAAAGGTCAAGGTTAAGGGTCACCAACCAAGGTACGCGAAACCTTGCCTCGAGGAGATCTAGCCACATGCCATAATATCAAAAGCCTACCTCAAGCGCAGTGATTTCATTAGCAGCCGGGAACCGGAGAATTTCACCGGCTATTTCATCAAAATCCCCTGCTATCCAAACTTCATGGTTTTCTTTAAATTTCATAAGTTTTTATTTATTTTGTATCGCCAAACAAAAACATGGTCAAAATGGAACGTGATGCTTACTCTAGAATTTCGTCCCATTAAAGCGTTTGGAAGATTGTGATTTACTCTGGCCATCGGTTAAGTCGCCCTATTTATCAATATCGCCACTACGCTGGCTCCCGGCTGAATACTCACTACTGTCTCAGTTTACGTTCCAGATTTACTTGGAAGTACGAAGGGACGCGATTATAGGTCCGAGATTAAAATGGCTGACGATAACCATACCATATGGCCATAGTGAAGGTCAGTGATGAAAATAGCTGCGGAACCGTAGCTCTTATGGTCATTGTGCCAATTTTTTTTTATAGTTGTGGACCGGAAAAACTAAAAGGACCTATAGAGCTACGGTTCCGCAGCTATGATGAAAAATGAAGCGACAACGCTCAATATTGGACTTTTGTCCAAAAAATTGTACGAATTTAAACACCAAATGCTCATACGCTCCCATCAGGAAATTTTTAATCTCTTCTTGTATTTTATTAAATATTAGATTCAAATAACTGATAATACAAGATTTTGATTGAAAATCTCCGATCTGTATAAAACTGGTGAAAAACAAGAGGATATTAAAAATTTCCTAATGGGAGTTTATCCATTCATTGAATAATGTTGGTATTTTAACTCGTACATTTATTGGTTATCAATCAAAAACCAATTCAAGTCTACTTCTTAATATTGTGACTTGGAGGTCTTGCTTAATTCCTGCTCAGCGACTTAATTAATTCGGTTAAGGTCTAGTCATTTAAGCAACATATGATATCACAACAAATAACAATTAATTTTGTGGTTTTTCTATTCGTATACTTAGAATGAGGTCACATTAATTTACATTTTCCACCTAAGTTACTTTGGTTTAGGTCAATTTTTTTTTCTGATAGACTAGTATATTTAATAACACATTTGACAGTTCATTGATCATAGCTAGTCATGTTGTCCATGGAAAAGTGCCAGATGATTGTTTAGCTTATTTTACAAGCATGTCAGTAGCATGGACATTTTTCAATATTCGACTCTGTGTGTCTCAAACACCTTCTGTGAAATACAATTCAAATTTCAAAACGCTGAAAACTGTATCATCAACAACTTTTATTCTATAAATATGACTTTCAGTATACTAGTAAATTAAGTGATTCTAGAATATTGGCCCACACAGTACATGATGTCACACCATGACTGCATGTCACCACAAATTGCACCTGAAATAAAAACAAATATGAAGATTGTTTGAAATGTATCAAAATTTGTAAATCACAGTTAATGTTAACAAAGAAAAAAGGAGTAATTGGTGGCAGGAGAAGCCACAATTGTGGTTCAAATTTCCTCATATCCATTTTCGGCCGGGGGCTTTGCCCCCCTGGACCCCCTACCAGGGCTTTGCCCTGGACCCACTGGGGGCCTTTAGTGGCCCCCAGACCCCTGGCCGTATATTCTTTCTCCCCCTATCATTTCCAATTCTCCTCTATTCTAATTCCTACTGAAACCACTGCTCAAGCGAGAAAAAAGTTATAGACCGGACATGAATTTGTCATTGAAAAAGCAGGAATGTGACCATGAGGTCAAAGGTCACCAACCAAGGTATGCGACACGTTGCCTCGAGGAATTCTAGCCACATGCCAAATATCAAAAGCCTACCTCAAACGAGGAAAAGTTATAGACCAGACACAAATTTGTCATTGAAAAAGCAGGAATGTCACCGAGGTCAAAGGTCAAGGGTCACCAACCAAGGTACGCGACACGTCGCCTTGGGGAGATCTAGCCACATGGCAAATATCAAAACCTACCTCAAACGAGAAAAAAGTTATAGACCGGACACGAATGTTTCGGACGGATGGACGGACAGACGGACGGACAGTCGGATTGATTACTATAGGGCGTCCGCCACAAAGCGGAGGGGCCCTAATTATACCAAGGGGCCCTAATTATACCATACCTTCTCCATTGATAATTTTTGGCTTTAACAATGACTTGATGTCAAATCTTTCTATCCCTAGATCCTTCCCATAATCTTGACCATACCATACTAAAAGTTCAGTACCCTCCTCTATATCTTTAAAACTTCTGTAGTATATTTGTCCTTTGTGTTGGTAAGCAATGAGGTTCTGCTCTTCTTCATTTCTTGCACAGTTCACATATCTCATCCAGTTAGATTTGGATTTGTCATTGGCATCTATGAAGTGATTTGGGATGCCATCAACATAAATCTGAAACAAGATGTGTTTTGTTAAACACTGATGCCTAAGTAGCAGTTAAGATACCTTTTCATGAATATTTAGGCCATACAAAATTCATTAATTGGTTCGCAGGCCATTTTTCATTGAAACAGATGAGGGAGGGAGGTGATTTTTCTTAATCTTTTTATTTGCCAAAAAATAGATGAGGCAGCTTGTTACATTGTAAAAACCACCAAAAATGTAGTGAGGGAGGTGAATTTTTATTTTTATTTTATTGAAATGGCAAAAAATAGGGTCAATGAGGTGTTTTTTTAAGCCTCCAACAAGATGAGGGAGGGCCTGTGAACCAATATTTTTTTTTTCATGGCCTTACGTATGTGTTTTTGAAAATTTATAATGTGAATTTATGAATTCTCGTAACAACTGGAGTCATATCACAAAAAAATACACATATGAAATACAAAACCCTCATCAATAACCCTTTAAACATGAAACTCTAGTCTACTGAATCAAAATTCTTCATATTTCAAGAAACATTTTCTAATAGATAAGTTCATTGCTGTTTCGACCTTTCCACTAGATAATGATGCATTCAATCCAACTAATTGTTTACATGGCTTTTTCTATTGTCCATTTTTAAATAGTCCTAAACCTCAGCAAATGGGAAAATTGCACGCAAGCCATATCCAATTTATGAAGTTTTCCACTGTATAAATAAATTCCATGTAATGTTGCCCTTTTCATTCATGAAAACACCACAAAACTTTCTAGTTGATTTAAAACACATTTCCTATTTTCAGCCTGCTTTTGCATTAAAATAAAGAAAGCTCAGCATTATATTGTAGCAATAAGGATAATCCAGAAAGGGCTTCCAAAACCAGAGGCTCACATGTGAGCCTGTAGGGCTCACCTGGTAGCTACTGATCAAATACAAAATCCAACAATTTTAATGATTAATCTGAAGTGACAATTAATTTGTAGTAAAATCAGTCCTCTAGTAACTTGTCATGTGAAAATGCCTAGTTATATGGGTAAAGCCAAAAAGGTGCTCAATTTGAGTCAAATAACTCCAAATCAACATTTTGCATTTTTCAAAAATCACTTTTAATATTATTGCCAATTACACTTAACTATGATTGCATATACAAAAGAACTACATTTTTTTATATAAATTCTCCATTTATTCATTATACTAGTTTTGTTATTCAGTAATATCAAATCATCTTTTTGACAATGTTTGACATAGAGCGTGACATGAAAACACTTTCTAACTGAAAGATTGGTATGTTTAGGCTATAACAATATGGCAACAAATTTTGGGTCATTTCCAAAGAAAAATACTAAATGAAAATGCCTGTATCACTGTTTTTGGTAAAGAATGGTGTCTTACTTGGTGAAATGGCATTTTCTATAGACAGTTTGTATGTTATATTGACATATTGATAACGCATTGATATAACAAACTGATTTTTCCTTGATTTCACCTTGAAGACTTGTTTTAAAATGGTAATTTCTATAATTATTTATGGAAAATGGTATTTGTATCCTCAAAACAGCAACAATGGTTTAAGAATACATTCTATACAAGTTCAGAAGGGAATTTATGCAAAATATGGTATAACACGAGTTATTTGACCTTTTTTCATTCAAGTCAATATAACTCTCAAGTTTAAAATGACATGAAAGTTGAAAACATATTGGATTTTGTTGGGTCCAAATGAATTACGACAAGGGTCACCTGTTGTACCTGATTAAGCAAAACAAATCTATTGTTTTATGAAAACAGAAGAATTGTTAATGATTTTTGCAGGATGTTAGTTGACATTTGAACTTGAACTGGTTCAAAATATTGGCTCATTTTTTGATGACAAAATTGAACATTCACTTTTACAAGGTTTTATAGGAGTAGTTTATATTTGAATATGCAAAATTTGACATAACAATTGTGTTCAGATGTTATTCCAAATTTTGGTTCTGTTTCCAGTGTGTTATTTGACATTATGTCAATATAACTAAAGACATTTTACAACTTTTGTACTAATTCTACCAATAAAATTGCTACATGAGTAAAAAATTCAGTTCAGAATGAATAGGTTATGTATTGCATATATGTAATGTATGTATTTAATGTTGATGATTTTATTAATGTTAGATTTTATTGTGTCAAGTCAATATAACTTACATGAAAAATACAGTATTAAGGTAATAAAACAGTGCATTTTGGGTTTTTTTTTTTATTTCTTTAGTTTTTCACTCAATTTCAATTTATAGAAAGACTAAATAGCATTTGAATTTATCATAAAAGTATGAAAGCTAAATGCTTAAATTATCAAAAAGACTTCTTGTCAAACTAATTGTCAAACTAACACACAAGAAATTCTTTATTCATTAAATGATAGAAGTCCTGAGTGTGAAATTGTAACATTCAAAATAATGTTTGCAGGACCAAATATATGTTCACAGCTTCAGTTTTCATGTTTTATAGCTTAAATGCCAGATAATTGAAGAAAAAGAAATTGTTGACATGAATAACGCACAAACTTTGCTTAGAGGATAAACATGTTATAACATTAAAGATCTTGTTCATAATTGGTTTGCAAAATAGATTCTGTTAAAAATATTATGTTTACTAAGCATCGCTTATTTTCATCAATTCTAATAGAAATTACTTAACTTTTTGATTTACCTTATGTCAATATAACATACTGAAAGTGTACCCTACAAGTTCAAATTTACAAAAAATATGTTGTCCATGCTTTTATGTGAAATAAAAATTCACATAGACAAATTTGTTGCCTACATAAAAATCATAGGATTCAAAAAATTTTCAAATTAAAATGTCACACTTTCCTGACCACCTTTTTGGCTTTACCCATATCCATTTGATGTTTGAAAGGTTTTTCAAAAACTAACAATTTAGAATATTTTCCCATACAGTTCTATGTTTAACTGCACTCCCTTTGGTGACCATTTTGGATTTCCAATTGGTACCAATATACAAGATTTTTTAGATGACCGTCAAGTAACCATGTTTAGATAACATTAAACAGTTTTCAAGAAAAAGCAATTTACAACATTTTCCCGTGGGATCCAATGTCAAACTCAGATTTCAATCTTGGATTTATGATAGGTACTAAAATCCTACACTGACATGTATTAAATGATCATCATGTTTCCCTGCCTAGTAAATATCAACTTGATGCATGAAATGGTTTCAAGAATTTACAGTTTACAGGCCTCTACATTAACTTTTATTTTGATTTGTCCATGGGACATGTTAACTGCAGATTTACTTGTCCCAAATAAATTGGTACTTGTCCACACAGTGCAGAATTCCATTTTATTTGAAATTTTCCCTTGTCCTGTGGGATACTGGTTCTAAATTTGACTTGTCCGAAGACAATTTGGACTGGTACAGACAAGTTGGACAAGCCTTAATGTAGAGCCCTGGTTTACAACATTTCCTATAGGCTCCTGTATTAATTTTCCCATAGGCTCTTATGATTAACTATGTTTCCTGCTGGCAGCCATTTTGGATTTGTGACCACTACAATTACATACAATTTTAAAGATGACCATGCCTAGTTAATAAAAAATATGTATATAAAACGGTTTTCAAGAAGTAACAATTTACAACAATTCCGATACAGTTCTATCTTAAACTATGTTCTCTGTGGTATCTTGGCTGAGAACAGAACTTGTTGATCATATATGTAGTTCTTGATATTCTCAATGTTTTAATTTTGACCTTGAGAGCTGCTTCACAACATATTTTGCTTCTCATACATAGAGATGAGTATAATTACATTTTTGTCAAAGATGCTGCCACTAATGAAGACACCCAATAATAATATTTCAAACCTGCCATGCATAACCAGTAGAATGGGCTTTATCTGCATCCTTAGTTATTTCTCCTTCGTATGGACCAAATCTACTTCTGTTAGATATGAATTGCTTTGCCCATACACCTAATCCTGCATTTGGAATCTTTGATTCCTTCACAGACAACCCTTCTGGTAAAGTTTCCACAGCTCTTGTTTCACCCTCGGCTGATGTCTAAAACAGATAAACAATCATTAAATTTCTATGACAATATGTAAATCTCTTGTTTCAAAGAAATTTTCTTTTATATAATATGCATTTAACTATTACGACATAACTTGTGCATATTTCTTTTTGTATCCTAGCTCACATTAGTACTAACGCAGTGAAATATCAGACTTTTGCTATCTGAGCAAAACTGTACAAGTTTATGCATGATTACCGGTTCTTTATTCCTTTTTAAGCCATTCTTAAAATATATTTCTAGTATGGTGTAGGACTGTAGGTTACATGATCCTTTAGAACTTGGAATAAAGCTGGAAGTTTTTTTCTTAATTTTTATCTATGTTTTTACACGTACATTTTATCTTTTTTTTTCAAAAAAATTATGTTGAATTGAACAGAATTTTGATTAAATTTAAATATACAGCAAATCTTTGCATCATACTTTCTAATCAAAGTGCAGCCTGCGCTGAAAAGGAGATTGATTTTGACAATTAATATTGACAGCTAGGTGCCCTGTAAACTATTCTAGGACGAAATTAAAATATTGTTTGTTTGCCCTCAGCCGACCGACCATATTAATTTGATGTGACTGTAATTCTTTTATTTGCCTGCACCAATTTAATTGCATTTTATTTTATTTTCGTTCCGCACGAAAATCTTATTTTTAGAATTACCGATCAAATTTTATTTTTGGAATTGACAACAGAATACATAATATGTTTCTTTTAGTCCTTCGTTGGTTCATTTCGTTTATATTCAACATTTCCATTGGATTCTTAGTGTGCATATTTTCTGATTGACGTGCACAAGACTGACATTTGTTACGAAACAAGTGTCTGTGCTATCGTGGTTAAGATACTGTTCATATTCAATGTTTTCGAATACATGACAGATTGGCACTCAGACAAATTGGCATCCACACAAATCGGCACCTGCACAGGCAGATGGACACCTGGACAAATCGGCACCCAGACAATTCAGCACCCACTGAGGACAATTTGGCACATCGTGCCATTCATTGAATCATTTGTGAATGTGACCAATAAACCCGTTTCATGCCGAAAAATCACTATGAAAATCTTACGCTGTCGTTTCACTTCCTTATACAGTGACGTGCCAAAAGTATTGCAACAAATGAAATTCCAAGTGCATATCTTGTTAAGATACGCTCTGTTAAAAAAATAAATAAAATTTTAAATTCATAAAAAGCTTGACTTGTGCTTTCTTACAGTAATATATAAATAATTTTAAGAATAGTAGTTACTTTTTTGATAAATTTAATTTAAAAATTGAAATATTAAATTTTAAAGTCATGTTTTACTAGTTATAGATATATGAGTCATAATCAAAATTCGTCAATATTTGTCACAGACCTGTATTTTCTTTCCTAAATCATTTATGCTTCTACTTGTTAGTCCATTTGGTTAATTTTTATCTGTAGCTTTTATTTCTCAATCAATAATAACACAATATTTTTTTCATTATGATAAAAAATGAGAAAAATACCCCCATATGATCAATAATTACTTGTCACATGCCATGATCCATTAATTCATTACACATGTTTTATTATAGTTAAGCATATTTTATGATAAGAATACATTGAAATCTGTTAAATATAGATTGAAGAAACATAATAAATCAGATTATGCATCTGGCATAAAATGACTTCATGAAAGAAGTTTTTCTACCTGTCACTGAAAATGTAGTCATTCCCGTAACAGGATTGTTAAATCTGAAATAATAAAGGATCCCTTCAGCTGCTGAAGCTTATGTCTCATTTTCAATATTCTTTGTATTAGAGTGAAAGAAGACTGAAGTTTTGAAAGAAGTGAAAAATGCATGGGTGTTCCGCGGAACACATGTGTCGCCTGCACTATATATATAAAGAATTCCTGTTTTGTTTTATAATGACAAAGTCCAATGATAATCAGATATAATCAAAATTAATGATAAACTAAATCCATAGTGCACATCTGCATTGAAGTTTGGTTGGAAAGTACCAAGTGGTCTATGAGGAGTTGTGGATAATGGAGGTATAACCTATGACGCAAATAAGCTAAAATGACAAAGTCCAAAAATAGCTAGAAAATCTGAAAAAAATCAAAATAAATTAGAAACAAAATACATGGTGCACATCTGCAATATATATTGAAGCATTCCTGCAAGTTTGGTTGGAAAGTGCCATGCAGTCTATGAGGAGTTGCGGATAATGGAGATTTACCCTATGACCCAAATAAGCTAAAATGGCAAAGTCCAAAGACAGCTAGAAAATCTGAAAAACAAGATGCATGGTGCACATCTGCAATATATATTGAAGCATTCTTGCAAGTTTGGTTGAAAAGTACCAAGCAGTCTAGGAGGAGTTGCGGATAATGTTCCCTCATCCAAGCATAGCTTTATAATGTGAAGGATGAGGGTCATTATTAGAATATAGCCTGAGGCTACGAGAGATATTAACATAGCTTTACTCCTGTCTGAGTGGTGAAGCGTATCCATATCTTCTCTATTCAAAGAAGAAAAAGTATAGGTGATACCAATACCATGACTTTGACCCATATAGTGATATAAAAGCAGGTGTCCATGTGCTCTGGTCATAATTTAAAGAACCCAGTTTGTAGTCAACAAAACTCTGGGAGGGTCAAAACAAAAAAGGGGGGAAGTTAATATCTCTCGTAGCCTCAGGCTACATTCTAATAATGACCCTCATCCTTCACATCCTAAAGCTATGCTTGGATGAGGGAACATTATAATCATATAGCCATATAGGCTCTTCGAGATATTAACATAGCTAGTTTAAAGAGCTGGCACAAACTGTGATAAAAAGAAAATATTAAATTCACAAAATTTATAATTCAAACATTTAAAACACTATTAGCAAAGTCCTTTCCAACACAGATGTCCTTGAAGTAAAACTTCTGAAAAGTTCTGGCTGAAGCCCAATTGGCTGTAGATAAAATGTCTTGCATGGAGCATCCTGACATATAGGCAGCAGAGGCAGCTGCACCCCTAAATGAATGGGCCTTAAAAATTAGAATTGTCAATGCCCGATAAACGTAAAACATCCTTCAACCACCTTGCCAACGTACAAGTTGTTACCTTTTGATATGTAACAAAAGAAATAAAAAGTAATGTAGTTTTCCTTAAATCCTTAGTTTTTGAAATATATTCCATTAGAGTTTCCATAACACAAAGTTCCTTTACATCATATTTCTTCAAATACAACTTAGGTAAACTAACTCCTGGTCTACTAGTTTTCATTGGTTGCTGAATATAAAACAGCACTATACTGTGATCAGAAGAAAAAATCACATTATCAAGATCCAAGGCAGCTAACGTTTGTGCTCTGGAGGCTGTAGTTAACGCAATTAACGATATAAGTTTGTATGTCAACAACTTTAGAGATAACTTCTCCACAGGAAATAAAGTAATAAGAAAATTCAACACCATGTTAACGTCCCACGTAACAGTATATCGCACTCTAGGTGGATTTAAGTTAAAACATCCTTTTAACATACGTGTCACCAACGAAAACTTGGACATGTCCACTCCGAAAAACACTAATGTTTGAGACAACATAGAACGACATGTATTAAGTACTGAATAGGAAACACCATTTGTATGTAAAAAGTTTATATAGTCAATAATTATCGATTGAGATGGTTGAAATGGATTATATTTCCGTTGACTGCACCAAAGAAAATATTTATTCCATGACAGTTCATATTGTATAATGGTAGCTAGGCTCCATGAATTGATGATGACTGTTGCAGATTCTGCTGAAATTCCCTTACTAATAAGCTGTGCCCGGATACAACACACACGACTAGGTTGAGTTTCTTCCGCAAAGGATGAAGCTCCCCTGAGTGGGGCATTCTCAGCAGATCCAAATGTCTTGGTAACCTACCTGGGGGAAAAATTAAAACGGATATCAGTAAAGAAAACCAATTCTGTGTAGGCCAGAATGGTACTATCAAAATAGCCCTTTTTACATTATCATATTTGATTTTATGTATAACTTTTGTAATTAAACTAAATGGAGCAAAAATGTATGGCTCAAAATCAGACCATGAAATAGAGAAGGCATCCACAAAACTTGCCTGAGGGTCGTAAGACCATGATACAAATTTATTTAACTGAGAATTTAAACGTGAAGCAAATAGATCGATGTCAGGTGTAAAAAAGTGTTTACAAATCCTGTGAAAAATTTCTTTCTTTAACATCCACTCTGTTGAGTCTGAAAAATTTCTTGAACTTGGGTCAGCATGGACATTATCTATGCCAGGAATATACTGACATGTCAAATACAGTTGCCTTTCAAAGCACCAGTGCCATATATCTCTTGCTAACTTATCAAGCAAAGGGGATGTCATTCCAACCATGTCATTTATATATGTAACAGCTTTAATGTTGTCAGATTTAATTCCAATGTGCAAACCATGTTTATTTTCAAAAAATGACTTCAGTGCAAAAAATATTGCTAAAAGCTCTAGATAGTTAATATGACTTAAAGCTTCAATTTCATTCCATCTACCACCAGTACAAATATCACCATATTTTGCTCCCCAGCCTTTGCTACTAGCATCAGTTTAAATCCAACAAACTATAGCATTTTGTCTTATCAATTTTCCATTGTGTGATTTGATATTATCAATCCACCATCTTATTTCAATTTTTGAAACATTTGAAAGTACAATTTTAGCTTCATAATTGCCATTGGCTGTTTGTAGTGCAGAAACTTTTTCTTTTTCTAAAACCCTGTAATGTAAGCGTCCAATTTCTACAGCATTAAATGCATGTATTATTAGACCAATAAAAGATGATAAACTCCTAATGGTAACTTCCCTCTTTTCAATTAAAAGAGTCCCGAAAGAAATAATTTTTTCAACCTTTTCCTCTGTTAGAAAAACTTTTGAAAAGTACAGTGTCATTTACTAAGCCAAAGAATACAATTCTTTGTGTAGGTATCAAAACAGATTTCTTCATGTTGATTCTGAAACCTTAATCTTCCAATTTTTTCACCATTAAGTTTGAATTGTCAAGACATTTTTGGAAATCTTCATTCATATTTAATGAATCGTCAATGTAATACATGCATTTAATTGCTCTTTGACGGAAATAAGCAAACACTGGTTTTAATACCTTTGTGAAAATACGTGGTGCGCTTGCTAAACCAAAACAGAGAACTTGAAACTTGTACAAAGTATTGTTCCAATAAAAGCGCAAGTATTTTTTGTAGTCTTCATGAATACTGATACTAAAATAAGCATCTGTGAGATCAATGGATGTTAAATATTCATCTTTTTGAATAAGATCTAATTGAAATGCCTGTATGTCACACTTAAATTGACAACTGGTCTCATAGAATTATCCTTTTTTGGAACCAAGAAAATGTTCGAAATAAATTGATCAAAACATGGAAAAACTATTTTAACTGCACCTTTCTGCAATGATTTTTCAACCTCAACCGTGACTATCTCTTTTTCTTCATTAGAAAATGAAATATCATTGAGTTTTCTATGGTTCTGAGGATAACTATCAAATTCTATTTGATAACCCAACCTGACAGTATCTAATATCCATTGATCTTCAGTAATAAATGTCCATTCAGAAAAGTTTAATTTACTCACCTTATGTAAGGATGAGTCTATCTTTGGTACTGATTCCTTTGTGCCTGTGGTACTGGGTTTCTTGGAGGACCTGGCAATCTTGGGCTGTAGCCTCTGCCCATGGGTGGCAAGCCCCTGCCCCTTCCTCTTATCAGAGGGGGAAACGAAAACCCTGCCCGTAAGCAGGGATTCTGGAGTTTAAATGGTCCTTTCCATACTCAAGGCCAAAATTCCTTTGCCTACCCAGATTTCTAAATCTTGGGTTTCCAATTGGGATTTTACTGGGATCTCCTAGATCCTTGACCTGCTTCATGCAGTCTTTGCCAAAAAGTAAAGAGTCTATCTCGACATCTTGGTTACAGATAGGCCTATAATTGTCATTTAAATAAGGTCTAATATTAGAGCGTCTTTTATGTGAAAGGCCTAAAAAGCTATGGCCAAGCAAAGAAAGGACATTAGATAACAAGTCCCTTGTCTTAACTTTATCCAAAGGATCACTACTCCTGCAGAGATCTGCTAATTGCACAAAAGGAATCATTCCGCTGACCATGGATTTTTGTATTTCCTGTAATTGTGCATCTTGACTATGAGCAAGTCTACAAGTAGCAGTCCAGATTTCCTTATTGACCCTTGGTACACAAAGGGTAGTACAGTTCAGTCTGAAATCCGGTGGTATTTAAACAATAGAAAATGAACTCTCGTTTAGAAAAGATAAAAATGTCGATTGCAACGCGTAACTCGTTGTCAGGGCCTGATAAAAGTTACTTATAACATGAAAATTTATACTGTGTTGTGTTCATGTGACGTATCTTGATATTGACAAATGATAGTTTTTAAATTTTTTGAGATTTCTCGCATATTTTTAATGAAAAATGAGATTTCCCGGAAAAAACATGGTTCCAAAGAGTTCTGGATCTAGGCATTTCCTTATAACGAAAATTTCCAGGAAAAAATATACTTTAAAATTAAATATTTATCTATTCATTTGCAAAATTTGGACAGGGTACACGCAGTGGTTTTGGCGAAATAAAGCATACAAAACGACCGTTTATACCTCGCAACCATCAAGGTTACATAAACAATATCGATTTTTACTCACTAAGCACGTGGGGTCTTTGAATGGATTTTAACTGACGACACGCCCTTTTCCTTAATTGAACCAATGAAATCTTGTGTTGATGATTACCCTTTGAAATTCTGGGTATAAAAGGAAAATTGCGCCGTTTCGAAACGATGAAATTTTGCCTAGTTGCACAGGATTAGATTTGGATCTTAGTGTTTCTTATACAAGAATCGTTACTAAATTGACCTATAAATAAAGTATGTTAAAAAATCTATCTGTACATATAATGTGTCTGGTTACATGGATTTTAAAGCCCCAAAGCAATTGATTTTGACCAGTGTGTCCATTCAATATTTTCATCACGACAGTAAATTATGTAAGGAATTCGCATATTACCTCTTCTTGTGGGCAAGTTTAATCACTTTTTAACTAAAAAGTAAAGATCTGGGAATTGAATGACGTTTTCACTAAATATTGTTTTTGTTTATTTCTTTTGAAATCTGGACATTTTGTTGATTGTTTATTTTTGTCGCCATGCTGTTGATTTGTTCCGAAAAGGTTATGAGACACAGAAGAGCTTTTCTAGAAGGGAGGTAATTTTATACCACTAGATTTCCCGCTGAGTTCTCAGGGCGTGAGTATTTATCTGTAATAGCCTTAATACTGTCCTTACTGGACTTAACAGTAAGAGCTGCAAGACCTGGTGAAATACTTGGACCAGTTTTTTGATTTACTTGTAACTGAGGAAAACTCCATTCATCATTTAACAGAGTATCAGACTGAATACCCATATCACTTAAAAGGGTATCAAAAGCATCCCTAAATCCCTGAGTAGGATCAATTCCAGAAGCAGAATCAACATCTTGACTAAACATGGCTGGGTCAGAAAGTGGGACATGACTATTAGTTTCTGGTAAATAATTTGTCAAGTCAAAATCATCGATTGCATCTTGTCCAAGATTTGGATCTAGACAGTATCTGGCCACTAGGCCTAGACATAGAACCGAGGCTCTCCTGGCTCTCAGATTGATTCATTCCTGAAGCAGTGGTACCCACTGCATTCTGATTGCCAGATGACATAAAAGTCTTCATCATACTAGCTATATTAGAAATGTTATCAGCCATGGAATTAATTCCCATTTTATCTTTTAATTCATTCACTTCACTTTCAGAAAAAGTCTGACATTTTGCCATTTTAGCACTCTTTTCAGAAGTTTTATTACTTTTGCGTTTCACAGCTGCTTTAGATTAATTACTTATAGCAGTCCCTTTAATAACTCTGTTAGGAGTAGCACTTATTTTCTCTGCTGTATACATTGTTTTAACTTGGAAACTCGCCCTTGTTACTCTATTATCATCACATAAAATATTGTCATCAATATCTTTATTTAAATCATTTTCAATTTCATCATGTAATAAAAGAGCATCCTCATAATTATCAGCCATGATCAAAATATTTATTCTAAACAATTAGGTACAACGTACTCTATAGGTTGCACTAAGGTAAACAAACACAGTTCACAAACCACGCCTCTTTTGGGGAGAATATACACATGAATATTCATGTACAGTACATACAAATAATGGTTGCCATGGAATCAAAGCATATGTTATTTTATAGAGATGTATTTAGAGAATATAAAAATGAGGACCAGAGGTGATTATTAATTTGAACAAGTTTTCTAGCTGCCAAATAGTCAGTGGAGCAGGGACAGACTTTTTGCTAAAAAATTTGTACGTTCCTGAAAGGTCAATATTTGGGAGCATACAAAGTGGGGAAATATGCCGCACAGCCCTATTTTTTTATTCTTGGAAAAAAAAGTGGCACATGTCATCTTTTCAAAGAAACATAAGAATCTTTATGAAACTTCCTCATTTCTGAGTGACAGCATTTGCTGTTCAGGGAGTTCTTATGGGAATTTGCATTGTGGCTATTTACTAGAGTGCAACCTATAGGGTGAAATAACTAAATACCGAAGTCACTGCGAATTTACTTTCTGCATATGCGCATTTCGACAACTTATGTCTCATCAGTACAGATAAAATGAAAATGACTTTTACTCCTCAAATGATCAGAATGACTTCATAGTGATTAGTTAGACAGACTTCACCTAGTCATTGAAGAATATAGGACAAAAAATAGTTTTTGACTGTCCAATATGAAATATAATGATGACTCAGCAAATTTGCACTTTTTTGGAAGTGCTCATATAGTTGTAAGGCTCAAATCAAAGTAAATGCCTAAATAAACATTATTTTGGCTGAAAACTGTTTATCTATATTCATTTTCGCAATAATTTGACCAGTTTCATAGGCTACACTTTTTAACGCTACACTTTATTGTATGGAAATTGTTCGAAAAATTGACCATAATAACAAAACTTCTGTTTTGATAGAAATTTTTTGGTTTATTGATAAAGATTTAATTTTTATGTCTTAGAAATTTTGATTTCACAAACTCATACCTGTTTTTGTAAACAGATTGGCATTAGTTGAAAGATTAAAGGTCAAAATTGAGAAATTTGAGGCCCAAAATGGGGGGTCTTAGGACATAGCCTTAGTAGGATTTCAATTTATTTCAGCAGATTTCTTGAAAAATTCAACTGAAAAATGTATTTTATTTATATATACATGATTTTCTTTTATAATGCTTGAGAATAATCACTATTGTAATAAGTTAAGAACTTTTGAAATGATTATTGGATGGTTCAGGGGTCTGTTCACTCTGTTGTATTGCATGTCCATTACCCGTCATGGAATATAAAGCTAAATAAAAGAAAGATATCTTCTAGTGAAATTAAATTTAGCCTTATTTCATGGTTTTAAAAGTTCAAATTTTGTATTTGAAAGGCATGCTGAAAATTTTGGACCAGTCAAAGGCATGCTGTAAAAGATGACGTGGTGATGTGTGACTATCAATGAAAATTTTAACCTGAGCATAGGATATTGGCCAATGCTTGGCAAACAAAGCATGAAAAGTGATGAAAAATAGTTTTTCAATTTGATTTAAACAAATCTTAGCTTTTTCTACTTAATTGTATAGCCAAAAGGTTCTTGGCATCATTTTAGCATGTTACCAAATCTTGGCTAGGTTATCCAACATCCAAACATTGTAACTAAGGGGTATGCTTGTGAAATCCATGATGAGGTCAAGGTCAATAGGTATCATTTGGCAACCTTCATTGTGTGTTGTTCAGAAATGGACTGCCTTACACCAGAAGCTATTTGGACCACATATCAGTACAAAAGTTTGCATGTATAGGTTGCACTAAGGTAAACAAACACAGTTCACAAACCACGCCTCTTTTGGGGAGAATATACACATGAATATTCATGTACAGTACATACAAATAATGGTTGCCATGGAATCAAAGCATGTTATTTTATAGAGATGTATTTAGAGAATATAAAAATGCATGGGTGTTCCACGAAACACATGTGTCGCCTGCACTATATATATTTAAGAATTCTTGTGTTCAAAATTGAATTACAAAGTCCAATTTTCACATCTAAATTATATACAGAAGCATGCATTCCTCCAAGTTTGATAGAAAAATACAGTGCCATTTATTAGGAGTTGAGGATAATGGAGGCATATCCTTAGACTCCAATAAACTAAATCAACAAAGTCCCAAAACAGCCTAAAATCTGTAAAAAACATAATTAAAGAAAAACAAAATGAAGGGTGCACATCTTCAATATATACTGAAGCAGTACTGCTAGTTTGGTGGAAAAGTGATAAGCGGTTTAGGAGGAGTTGCGGATAATAGAGACTCCAGTAAGCTAAAATGGCAAAGTCAAAAACAGTGCAAAATCTAGAAAAAAACAAAATTAAAGAAAAACAAAATGCATGGTGCATATCTTCAACATATACTAAAGCATTCCTGCAAGTTTGGTTGAAAAGTGCCCAGCGGTTTAGGAGGAGTTTCGGATAATGGAGACGTACCCTCAAGACTCCAGTAAGCTGAAATAGCAAAGTCCAAAAACAGCTTAAATTCTGTAAAAAACAAAATTAAAGAAAAACAAAATACATGGTGCACATCTTCAACATATACTGAAGCATTCCTGCAAGTTTGGTTGAAAAGTGCAAAGCGGTTTAGGAGGAGTTGCGGATAATGGAGACGTACCCTCAAGACTCCAGTAAGCTAAAATGACAAAGTCCAAAAACAGTGTAAAATCTGGAAAAAACCAAATTAAAGAAAAACAAAATGCATGGTGCATATCTTCAACATATTCTTAAGCATTCCTGCAAGTTTGGTTGAAAAGTGCCATGCGGTTTAGGAGGAGTTGCGGATAATGGAGACGTACCCTCAAGACTCCAGTAAGCTAAAATAGCAAAGTCCAAAAAAGGCTTAAATTCTGTAAAAAAACAAAATAAAAGAAAAAGAAAATACATGGTGCACATCTTCAACATATAATGAAGCATTCCTGCAAGTTTGGTTGAAAAGTGCCCAGCGGTTTAGGAGGAGTTGCGGATAATGGAGACGTACCCTCAAGACTCCAGTAAGCTTAAATGACAAAGTCCAAAAACAGTGTAAAATCTGGAAAAACCAAATTAAAGAAAAACAAAATGCATGGTGCATATCTTCAACATATACTGAAGCATTCCTGCAAGTTTGGTTGAAAAGTGCCATGCGGTTTAGGAGGAGTTGCGGATAATGGAGACGTACCCTCAAGACTCCATAAAGCTAAAATAGCAAAATCCAAAAAAGGCTTAAATTCTGTAAAAAAACACAATAAAAGAAAAAGAAAATACATGGTGCACATCTTCAACATATACTAAAGCATTCCTGCAAGTTTGGTTGAAAAGTGCCATGCGGTTTAGGAGGAGTTGCGGATAAGGGAGACCTACCCTCAAGACTCCAGTAAGCTAAAATAGCAAAGTCCAAAAAAGGCTTAAATTCTGTAAAAAAAACAAAATAAAAGAAAAAGAAAATACATGGTGCACATCTTCAACATATAATGAAGCATTCCTGCAAGTTTGGTTGAAAAGTGCCCAGTGGTTTAGGAGGAGTTGCGGATAATGGAGACGTACCCTCAAGACTCCAGTAAGCTAAAATGACAAAGTCCAAAAACAGGGTAAAATCTGGAAAAAACAAAATTAAAGAAAAACAAAATGCATGGTGCACATCTTCAACATATACTGAAGCATTCCTGCAAGTTTGGTTGAAAAATGTCAAGCAGTTTAGGAGGAGATGCAGATAATGCTTAAATTTTTTTGAGCCATACAGACGGACAGACGGACAGACAAACAGACAGACGGACGCAAGACGACAGATAGTGATCCCTATGTGTCGATCCTGTCCAAAAACCGGGTAAAATCTGGAAAAAAACAAATTTAAAGAAAAACAAAATGCATGGTGCACATCTTCAACATATACTGAAGCATTCCTGCAAGTTTGGTTGAAAAATGTCAAGCGGTTTAGGAGGAGATGCGGATAATGCTTAAATTTTTTGAGCCATACAGACGGACAGACGGACAGACAGACAGACAGACGGACGCAAGACGACAGATAGTGATCCCTATGTGTCGATCCTGCACTAGGTGCAGGCGACACAAAAATGAGGAGCAGAGGTGATTATTAATTTGAACAAGATTTCTAGCTGCCAAATAGTCAGTGGAGCAGGGACAGACTTTTTGCTAAAAAATTTGTACGTTCCTGAAAGGTCAATATTTGGGAGCATACAAAGTGGGGAAATATGCCGCACAGCCCTATTTTTTTATTCTTGGAAAAAACAGTGGCACATGTCATCTTTTCAAAGAAACATAAGAATCTTTATGAAACTTCCTCATTTCTGAGTGACAGCCTTTGCTGTTCAGGGAGTTCTTATGGGAATTTGCATTGTGGCTATTTACTAGAGTGCAACCTAAAATAATATCTTACACCTGTAACACAGGTATATAGTGAGTAGTATTAAATCTTCCCACACACGTGGTGAAGTCAATCAGAAAAATCAATAATTACTTAATCAGCTGTCCAGATACACATCGTGGACAAAAATTGTACAGAAATTTATTAGAAATTTTTACAAATGTTTTAGATTAAAACAGTGAATTATTCAGAACAGCGTTCTGCTATAATCACCCAAGAAATTAACCAAAAATGTGGAGGGTACAAGCCAAACGTATACTCCACCGCTCTCAGAAATAATATGACCAGAGCACATGGACACCTGCTTTTATATTACTATATGGGTCAAAGTCATGGTATTGGTATCACGTATACTTTTTCTTCTTTAAATAGAGATGATATGGATACGCTTCACCGCTCAGACAGGAGTAAAGCTATGTTAATATCTCGAAGAGCCGATATGACTATATGATTATAATAGAGGTATACCCTATGATGCCAATAAGCTAAAATGACAAAGTTGAAAAATAGCTTAAAAATCTGGAAAAACAGAAATAAAGAAAAAAAAAATACATGGTGCACATCTATAATATATACTGAAGCATTCCTGCAAGTTTGATTGCAAAGTACCAAGCAGTATAGGAGGAGTTGCGGATAATGGAGGTATACCCTATGACCCAAATAAGCTAAAATGGCAAAGTCCAAAGACAGCTAGAAAATCTGAAAAAAAATAAAAATAAATGAAAAACAAAATGCATGGTGCACATCTGCAATATATATTGAAGCATTCTTGCAAGTTTGGTTGCAAAGTACCAAGCAGTCTAGGAGGAGTTGCGGATAATAGAGGTATACCATATGATGCCAATAAGGTAAAATGACAAAGTTGAAAAATAGCTTAAAAATCTGGAGAAACAGAAATAAAAAAAAAATACATGGTGCACATCTACAATATATACTGAAGCATTCCTGCAAGTTTGATTGCAAAGTACCAAGCAGTATAGGAGGAGTTGCGGATAATGGAGGTATACCCTATAACACGAATAAGCTAAAATGACAAAGTCGAAAAATAGCTTAAAAATCTGGAAAAACAGAAATAAAAAAAAACAAAATACATGGTACACATCTACAATATATATTGAAGCATTCCTGCAAGTTTTGTTGGAAAGAATCGAGCTGTCTAGGAGGAGTTGCGGATAATGGAGGTATACCCTATGATGCCAATAAGCTAAAATGACAAAGTCGAAAAATAGCTTAAAAATCTGAAAAAACAGAAATAAAGAAAAACAATATACATGGTGCACATCTAAAATATATACTGAAGCATTCCTGCAAGTTTCATTGGAAAGTACCAAGCCGTTTAGGAGGAGATGCGGATAATGTAAAAAATTTTGAGCCATACAGACAGACAGGCAGACAGACAGACACACGGACGGACGGACGCAAGACGAAGGATGGTGATCCCTATGTGTCGATCCTGCACTAGGTGCTGGCGACACAAAAAAGTAGGTAAACCACAACAATATTTTTCAAATGTGTCATTTCTGTAACGCCCATTTCTAGGTCAAATGTTAGAAATATTTTGCTAAATGTTTTGAAGAATGTACAATGTATATATAACTTTGTATTTGTATCAGGGGAATTCCAGTTGGGGAGCAGTTATTTAAAGGAATATACATTTTATGTGAATATGTCATTCCAGTAACAGTCAGTCCAGTAACAGCAAAAGTGCAGGAAGGACACATTTTGTTACAGGAAGGATATTTCTTTGAAATATTCTCTTTCCTCAATACTATCAAACTGTATAAAATGTATAAATGACTACAATGCATAGAAAATACAAATATTAATTTAAGTGCAAAAATTTGAATATAGTACTAAAACACATACATTTTATATTATTTATGTTACTGGAAAGACAAATCTGTTTATGGAGTGACATTTTATTCTTAATCTTGAAAAAAATATATGAAGAATCATTTCTACCTCTAGTTTATTTGATTTTTTTAATCTTGTCTCTAACTTAGAGCACTTAATTACTTTCCCCTAAAAAATCATTTGAATTTAACAGATATTGCAACCTATGGTGTAAATTGTTACTGTAATGACACACCTTGTTACAGGAAAGAATATGTTTTAGGAAAAATGCAAATTTAAAATAATTTTAAGTAAATGCACAATTTTCTTTCAAACAAATATGTTAGAAATGGAAGAAAAATAGTTAAAAACTAGAAATACTGTGAGCATAGCTCACTAAATGATACCCCCGCTTCCCCGCATAAGCTACATGGATGGCAGTGTTCAAGTTAGGCTATTCAGGAAATCCCCAAAAATTGTCAGATCAAAAGCTAAAATAGGAGGTGCACTATAACCTTACTTGATAAAGAATATCTGAAATTTTTATCAAATTCCATTCTTTGGTTTCGATGGACCATGTACCAGTATCGTCCTCCCCAATGATAATGCATGGTTAAACTGGTTAGTTAATCCTCAGTCGTGATTTCACTATATCTTTCTCTGTGCAGATTTGCGCTATTTTGTATATTTTGTGTTTTGTTTACAATTGTTTTGTTGCTGATGACAGTCCTTCATTGGACTTTATATCAATAAAATATTTGATTTGATTTGATTTGGTTAAATCCATGTATGGCTATTGGAATCCCAAAAATTGGTCAGATCAAAATCTAAAATTAGAGGTGCACATTGGCACCATGGGATAAAGATTTTCTGAAAAATTCATCAAATTCCATTCTTTGATTAAGGAGGGGTTGCAGATTGTATACCAGAACCCCCTCCCCAAATGACAATGCATGGCTAAGTACACGTTAGGCTATGGGGAACCCAAAAATTTTCAGATCAATATTTAAAATAGGAGGTGCACAATGGCATCATGTTATAAAGATTCTACGAAAGTTTCATCAAATTCCATTCATGGGTTTAGGAGGAGTAGCGGATCTTACACCAGATCCCTCCCCCCTAATGACAATACATGGGTAATTCCATGTATGGCTATCTGGAACCCAAAAAAACTGATCAGATCAAAATTTAAAATAGGAGGTGCACAATGGCATAATGTTATAAAGATTCTCTGAAAGTTTCATCTAATTCCATTCATTGGTTTAGGAGGAGTAGCGGATACAATTTCGGACGAACGGACGGACAGACGGACACAATGAATACTATATAAACGACTTTTTTCAAAAAGCGGGGGTATAAAAACTGATCAGATCAAAATTTAAAATAGGAGTTGCACAATGGCATCATGTCATAAAGATTCTCTGAAAGTTTCATCAAATTCAATTCGTTGGTTTAGAAGAGTAGCGGATGACACACCAGTACCCCCCCTCCCAATGACAATACATGGGTAAGTCCATCTATGGCCATCTGAAACCCAAAAAACTGATCAGATCAAAATTAAAATAAGAGGTGCACAATGGCATCATGTCATAAAGATTCTCTGAAAGTTTCATCAAATTCCATTCTTTGGTTTAGGAAGAGTAGCGGATGACACACCAGTACCCCCCTCCCCCAATGACAATACATGGGTAAGTCCATGTATGGCCATCTGAAATCCAAAAAACTGATCAGATCAAAATTCAAAATAGGAGGTGCACAATGGCATCATGTCATAAAGATTCTCTGAAAGTTTCATCAAATTCCATTCATTGGTTTAGGAGGAGTAGCGGATGAAACACCAGTACCCCCCCATGAAAATTCATGGTTAAGTCCATGTATGGCCATCTGAACCCAGAAAACTGATCAGATCAAAATTTAAAATGGGAGGTGCACAATGGCATCATGCCATAAAGATTCTCTGAAAGTTTCATTAAATTCCACTCATTGGTTTAGGAGGAGTAGCGGATGAAACACCAGTACCCCCCATGAAAATTCATGGTTAAGTCCATGTATGGCCATCTGAACCAAGAAAACTGATCAGATCAAAATTTAAAATGGGAGGTGCACAATGGCATCATGTCATAAAGATTCTCTGAAAGTTTCATTAAATTCCACTCATTGGTTTAGGAGGAGTAGCGGATGAAACACCAGTACCCCCCCTCCCCCCCCCATGAAAATACATGGTTAAGTCCATGTATGGCCATCTGAACCCAGAAAGCTGATCAGATCAAAATTTAAAATAGGAGGTGCACAATGGCATCATGTCATAAAGATTCTCTGAAAGTTTCATCAAATTCCATTCATT